>OY720023.1:20992429-21191438 GCA_963082485.1 Eudonia mercurella | reverse complement strand
GACCAGTGCCACCGCCGACTCTCCCAAATACAGTGGATCCTTCAGTGCTGGAAGTACTACTGGTTTGCGGGAGCGAGACCGTGAAGGAACAGGTGGTTCCCATCGCTTGGCAAGCTTAGAGAGATTGGCTTTGCGTCAACGTATTATAGAACAAAGTTCAAATAATCAGGTGGTGTCTGGCATAGTCTGCAATAATGGGCCGAATGGCGGGCCCACCTCTGCTACCGTCACCCTTACCGACACGGCTACGGTGAGTCCCTTGCGGCACATCACGTTCACCCTCAGACTATTCCCTAATCTTAGTTAGCGCGCACCCCGAAATAGGGAGGTTACGTTATTTTAGAACGGACAGCCCTCTGTGCCATAAGTAATATAATGTTTTACAATGGCGCACCCAAATAGCTTCATATTTATAAAAAAACGTAAACAACTCTTTTGGGAAGTTCTGGGAATAATTCTTGATCTGAATTATAATTCAAAAACGTTCTACATAAAACAGACACAAGTGTTCATATTATCGAGGATGTTTGTTTAAGTATCGACTGCCACTACTGCATAGCCCCACCGAATTGTTGTTAGTTAACGCTCAGAAATGCACCCAATTATGGCTTCGTAATATGATGGCAAATGATTATGATTGTGCTTGTAAGTAGACTGCTCGTTATGGTTTTGTTTACAATCAAACACATCGATGCTACTATAACCGTGTCAGGTGTTTTGTTACATCACAACTCGAGTGGCGTGACTCGTCTTGCAGCTAGACTGGTATTTGTATACTTGCTTGTTACATTTACTTATATTCATACATACGAATTGCCATATCGAAAATCCATTATAGCTATCCATGAAACAGGTTCATAAAGCATAAATGGTTGTTGTTGGTCATCACATCACATCATTTCATAGATTGATGACATTACTAAATGACCTACTAATAAGTGTTATTTTTCAGTTGAAATAGTATACGTCTGTAATGGGTAGGTTAGGTTATGAAAGTCAAGTCAAATCAATGAGAATAGAAAATAATTTATTGTAGATATATCCTACAGAACACCGTATCTGGAATCTATATTATACACATTAGTTTCTGAGGACGTTGAAAAAGAGTTTTGTATATTTTATGACCTGTCTTTAACTTTAGCAGGTTCATTGACAGGGGTACATAATACATTTTGAATGTGGCCGGGGAATCGCACAACGAAATCTCCGCTTATTTTTGTATACTTCTGTACAGAAAGTCTTCATAAAACTGGATCGTAAAGTTATTTTTCATCGCAACTTTCGTTACTCATAAAGGATTCACGAGCACGATTCATCCACAATCCACGACGAATCGTTGTCGTGACCAGCATCTGTTTTTAAACCATTTCTTTTTGCTATTTCGTCCTATAGGACTTGACTTTAAGAGAAAACTGTCGTCAGTAAAGACATGGTCGGCATCCCACCATATTCCCACGCAGTTCCTCATGTGATAGGTAGGACTGGTTAGGCGTGCGGGAGGGGTTGGGCGGGTGACTGACCCCATGTCTACAGGGTTAAAAATAACCTTATGCATCGGGCGGCCATTCTGCTCGCATGTGTCGAATTCACTAAACAGACATTAACTGTTTCACGGTCGAACCATGACCTGAAAATACTGGGAACACCAATTATGTCGGGATTCTCGGAGCTCTAACAACCTTTTTGAGCAAAAGCTGCGATTAGCCAATGTGTGTTTGTTTCGATATTTTATCAAACCGTTAACATAATATCCGATATCAACACGACTGTTATATTATTTCTCAAGCCTGTATAAATAATGTATCATCCATGTTAGATCTCAGACCAAAAGCAATTAGCATAACCTAAATATGTAATTGAAAATGTTGAAGTAGTGGTTAATGTTATACAATTAAATACACTATCTCATTAGTATGACTTGAAGAATACAAAAGCTTTTTAATGGAGTAAAATAGCCAATTGTTAGCAGATCAATGAATCGTTCATTCATATCTCCTTTGAGAGTATTTAGTGAATGTTTTATTATCATTTTGTTGACAGACGTCCCTTTTCTAGGAATTGACGTTATCAGCTCTGTTATCGACGGAGTCGCGCCAAGAAAGCTGCATTATGATAACAATATGTACTAAATAAACTGTAATAGAAGTTATCGTTTCAAACTGAAGACTTGTGTCGCCTCCTTACATGATTGTATTGCTTTGCATTAATAATGCAACTCGAATACGGATTGGGTTTGAAGTTTTTCACTAACCGGCAAAAGCGGTTGGGGCACGTTCTCTTCTTGCATTGTTCCTCGCGATACACAAAAAGCTTACCGCACCGAAGTGTCGAGGTATAATCGACTTTTGTGCTTTCGGATAAGACTTATAATTGTTGTTATCGATACTGAAGTTAGCATTTCTTGAAACGATGGACCCTTGCTTTTGTGTGTCTGGTGGGCATACGTGTGACGGGCTGGATCCTTTTGCAGCTATACGTAGTTATAGCCATAATTAACTCAAGCCGTACCTGAGTTAACGCGGCCCGTATCACACGATATGAATTTTGAACGTTGCAGTGTATGTGCACAAAACAGGCTTTGGAAGAAGTTCTGAGATAGTATTCTAAAGTTGGATTTTTTTAAGATAGATAGATAATTGAAGTTTAATGAAATGAAAAGAATTAATACAATATATCTATATACTCGTAATGTAAATGTATGTAAATTCAAGTAGGTAGCCATTTGACCGATAAATAAATGTAAATGTAAAATACTGACTATAAATTGTCATGAAACTGAGAAACAACTTTATATTAAAAAAAATATTGAAGACCTATTAATTATTTGTAGGTTAAAGGTAAATTAAACTAGGTAAATTGTGCATTTTTAACTGCCGGAACGCCCAACTAGGTCCTAAATATTTATTTTCATTTTGCACTGCATGTAGTATATTTAATTATTGTTTACAAATATAGATTTTGCTGTTTTTTTGCGCTTTTTATTATGCAATGTAAATATTTACATTTACATTAGAAAAGGACTATTGTAGCATACCCTACGTAGTATAATTTAATTTATCTATTAACATTTCTAAATAAACAATTTAATTATTATCATCATCAATATTATCATGTTGAGAGTTTTTGTTTGGTTTCCGCCCCGTGTGTCGGGCGCACGACGACGCGCTTGTTTGCCCCGCCAGCCGGCAGCCGGTATCGCCAGTAACTTAACCTCAAACTGACACAGACGTGAACGTTGCTTCATATTACAACAGTCTATTTGTCTTATAACATCTTTCTTAGCCCTTATACAGTTGCAAAATACGTGAATTTCATCCGAAAATAGACTAAAACATGTGGTATTTAAGAATTTCCTGTCGTGGTGTTTTACTTCATACTTTGAGAGGCTTTGTGATAAGTGTTGACTTGATAAGTGCATAAGGTCGTTGATATACGCGTTCGTCGCCCCATGGCGCGCATGTGAACAGTATTTGTAAACTTATACTTTTTAATTTCACACGCTACCCCAAAGTTTGGATGTGCGAGAAACTTGTGAAGTGCGTTTCACTTTTGATGCCAATAACGTCCGTTTTTTTTTAAAGCAGTTCCATTGCATATGTGTGTGTACATTATGGCAAACCGAGGAAACGTTGTACCACATCACAACCAGGCAAAGATAACGAGATGCGCTAGTAGTGTCGGTGACAGTGGAATTGATAAAACTAAAGTTGGATGGACGAGTCCTCGAGATATCTGGAGGAACTTGTCTTTGCGCAGGAAGGCCGAGGTGATTACAACTTGATATTAATAGTCATATCGAGAAATGTAAATGTGGGGTTGGCGAACGAGTTGAGTTAATAAGCGATTGGCGATAGCATCTTTATTGACGTATCAACACAAGTTGCTCAGTGAACGCTCGGCGTAAAACAAACTTGGGTCTATTTGACTGGTGACCTAAAGCGAGTGCTCCAATAACATCAAGTAACATTTTTGTTTGTTTTGTTACTTCTTTGTTTCTAAATTACTGGAGGGTTACTGTGACTAAATCGTTTGGTCATTCTACTTGGACTAGGCACCACTGCTACTTCGTGCAGAGCAGATTGAAGTGATCATTTCCTAATCTTGTCAGCGGTCGGGTCGTCGACTTATTCTATAGAATAACAAGTAACGCATTCAGAGCGATATATCTTGTAACCACCTCTACCAGTTGCATTTAGTTGATTATATGTATCACACGTAGCTCCTATATCTGCTTGCTGCAATGCATACAAAATGTATATTTGCGTAACCACGACAAACGTGGGAATACCGACATTCTTTTTTTAATACTTGCCGTGATAATTACTTCTGCAATAATTATCTGAATTCAGTTAATACTACTGCGTGTACACTTGCGTGAACTAGGTACCTACTCAGTGAAATTGTTATTTAGTAAATAATCTTCTTTATTATACTATTTATCTTAACGATAAAAAGAAAGCACCAAGCGCTAACTAACTAACTTACTATATCCCTTGGTAGTGTGACGAACCCTTTGATCACAACCAACTAAATTGCTTACTAAACGTAAAATCGGATTAGTTCATCTTGCTGTTGCATGCAACACAAGCTTGTTTACAGGTACACTTAATTACCTATTTATTTATCCTCGTGTCAACTGTCAACCCATATCATTATAATATCTTTAAACGAGCAATTCCTGTATATATATATATATCTATATATATATAATCTGAATCTCGGAAACGGCTCTAACGATTCTCATTAAATTTAGTGTAAGGTTCGCAGGCAATAAATCGAGCAATAATCGAGCTAGGTTTCATTTTTAGTAAACAACGTTTTATCCGTAAAAAAATACCGAGAAAAGCTCGGTATTTAAAAAAAAATTAATAGTTGTCATTGTCATCGCAATAGCTTATAGCCGTCATAGCATATTTTTCGAAGTTACATTGTTCCTGGTTCGACTATCATAAGCGATAAGCATAATAAATAACTGGTTGACACTGTAAGAACAACTGACAACGACGGACGTTCTGCTAAATCTCGTCTTCTCCTTGCTTTATAAATATTTTTCGATACATACTGTTAAATCTATTTCTATCAACCAGGAACTTGGAAACACTTGTGAAACTACTATTCACCATGTGGGGTTTTAAATAGCCCCTTAACCAAAATATACAGGAGCGTTGACTTGTTGAATGCAGTATTTACGGTAAATGTTCCATTAAATATCAAAAGTAAACGGATTCATTATACGTGTTCATTATTAAATTTATGCACTTGTGCTAAGTTCGCGGTGTTAAATTGAGACAATCAATTTAACCTCAATTAAACGTATTCATGGTCACTCGCGTTTAATGAGACCTTAATTGTCATATTATTCATTCATGTACACTACAGTTGCAAGGGAATCAATCCTCGTAGCAGGAATGGCAGTGGTTAAACCAACTGTTAGAATTCTTCTTCTCTTTAGCTGATGATGATGATGACCCTAATAATTGTCTTTTTACTTTATTCCCAAATCACAAAATATTTCCGGTAATGATAGTTCGCATAACACTATTTTTTTTATAAATATTTACTATTATCAGAATAATAATAAAATATTCTATGCAAATAAAAAAGCTATTATTCCAATTATGTGTCTAAAATTTTATGAACTAAACCTTTGGTTAACGTTTCGAAATACTTTGTAATGGATTTTTGTAAACGTATAAAACATACCTACGAGTATCTTGTATATATCGTACACAAAACTAACTTAAGTACCTTTATTACATAACGCACGCAAAGTCAAAATAAAATGTTATTATCTTCTAACTAAGAAAATAATTACAGAATCTCTGGAAACATCTGCCTTTCAAGGTTGTAAACAAGTTGAAGCAGCCAGATGAACATAAACTCCCTTCATCTTGTATATGCATTAATTTCTTAATCAAACTACGCCATAAGTAAATAAATTCTTTATAATATGGTCAGTTCAGTATGTTGATCAATATCTGTCTACAAAGATATTGTGCTGTACGCCGTTGGTTTCTACTCTGTACTCCAATATACGAGTACACACCGCCATAAAAAGTGGTATTGATTTCTTCGGCCTGTGTAATTTTCCTTCTGAGAGTAAGACACGGATGCTCTACTTATTGTCCACGCACAATATGTCTAGATCGTTCTCATACCTTTCTTTTGCTGTTGTTTAGGATTTCGTATTTTACTTCTGTGCGCTTTAATTCTCAAGCGTTGACTCAATTTTGTCCACAATAATTTCTCTTGATTCTATAACTCTTTCCGCGCCAACCACGAATACATGTAGTCAGCATACAACACGCGTATTATTGTAAGATTAGTATAGATATTTAAAATAAAAGTAGAGTATCTAAAACTACTTCTGAGAAAGTTATTTGTGGAGGGTTAGCAAAATTTGCAGAGAAATACGGCTAATCATCATGCTTAATTTCTCATATAGATATAGAACGGACGGTTCGTCGTACCCGTAAGATTTATTTAATGAGTTCAAAAATTAAACTCCCAACTCCTCACTCCGCCCGGTTTGCCTACGCTTGAGATGGGATCCCGACGCCTACGCAACAATGTAACTATACATCGGAAGATTAATAAAAGCATGATTCCTGTGTGGAGTCTGTAGCATAGGCTCGCTTGAACTATATTCCTTGCGATTTTAATTTTCAAGGTGAATGTAGAAATAAATATAAAAAAGAATATATGTATTTATAAAACAATACAACAATACTACAAACAAACACTGTATAACGATAACGGTACCGTGAATTTTAGCTCATTAAACTCATTATCAGAAGTCAGAGAATGATGGCAAATTAAGTCAAGAGTAGCAAATTTTGACTTAGTTGGTCGACTTGAAGTTAAATAAAAAATTATATCAATGCATTTTAGGGAGAAGTTTCGTTGGTAATTAGAAATTTTATACGACTCGTTGATAATGAAAAGTTGTCCCTATTGAGTGTTGAGATTATACAATGGCTGGGAACTGCAATGAAAACTTTAAGTCATGTTCTCGTGTGCGCAAAATGTATAGAGAAAGTAAAGTTAAATGAACCGTCGTCGCGCCGACCCAAATTGTCGCTACCGTCTTATGGATCCGTTGAGAACCAATGCGAATAAACTGGTTATGTATGTGAAATTTAGTAAAAAGTGTTTCATTCATATACTTAATCTGTAATTTTGACTTTCGTGATCAAATTTAATTCACTAAAGTTTTTTTGTATTTTCTGTAGCAAATTGATTATGAATTCATTACCAAATTTTGTTGTTCGTTTTTAATGTATGAATTTTTATGTTAAATATAATATGTATGATCAGGTTTGTATTTGTATTAAATTATAAAACTGAACAACGTTCTAGTAAGTCACAAATGTTCTAGTAAGAAACATTACTGGACTGGAACTATAACTTATTTAACTTACGCACGTGCAAAGCCCTTTTAATGAATGTTCCTTTCATTGCAAGTGGTGATATTGTGCTTAGTGCTGTTACACCGGTCTGAACAAGGAACACGTTTATTCGATTTTTTAAGGTCTACTTTTCGACGAGTATTTATTTGAATTTATACTTTAAAGTTTCCTTTTAATATGAATGATAAGGAGAGAATTTTTGTGCTAGATCTTTTCAGTACAAGGTCTTTCAGTGTACTTAGATTTGCGAACCACTAACGCAGTGGCTTTATAAAGGATATTATTTGTGTCCAGATTTAAAAAGGTACTAGGTAGGTACTAACTAGCTCATTAAAACCATTTCTTTGACTTGAAAGTTATCTGTGATCATTTCCAAGTATTTCTGATTTTAAATTGTAACATTATCGATAGAGACCTCTGGGACAAGTTCTTATAGTCTAAAAAAAGTAGTATCTGTATACTTCTAACTTTATCAGCTGATTCAGACAATGGTGAGTCAGATGGTGTATCATCATAGCGGGCCCTAAGCGACAATTCCTGTTGACTACAAGGCGTCGCCGCCTCAGGCAAAAGATTTCAATTATACCGCGAATGTCTCCGAGCGCTACTATTTTTTTGTCTTGTTGAAGGTCTTGTGGCATTTCTGCTTTTTATTACTGAGCATCCAAACGCTCTGTCTTTTACTACAATTAAAAGCTCTGTTTTTATGTACGAATACATAGAAGTTAATAAAAAAAATGTTGTCTTCACAATAACCTACCTTTATCAGAAATCGATGTTGAATTTTTTTGCACATTAACAGAGAAACTCTTGGCCTTCACCTCCCCTGATTGTAAGCGACGATAAAGCCAGAGCACAAGCGCTCAAGATGGAAGAGCACTTCACTCTGAATTCCGAGCCTAAGGAGGTTTACATTTTGAGTTCTCTAGACATTTTGAAGCTTATTAAATAATGTTTGTTAACAAATGTGACTTGACTGAATAATGTTCTATCGCCATCCAACCCAATCGCGATTGACATCATAACAATAACATGGATAGGGAGCCGAGCGGTGAAGTGGCTGTGTCGTGAAAACTTTATATTGATTAATTGCCTATTGTTCACCGATATTATCTTAATCGGTGTTCAATGGACTTGAAAATGGTGAGGTAATTGTAAATTTGTTACGTGTAGTGAATTGTTTTATAGATTCAGTTTTTATTTTTTACTACCTGGTGGCTTACTCTTGAAACACAATTGCAATAATCAATTTCCAATCCCAAATCTAAAAAAATCAAATGGCACTCTTACAAGCGATAATAGCGCTACATTGGAATTAAATTGCGTGGAAATTGAGTGCACAAATTATTATCGAGATGGGGCGTTCCGAAATTGCGAAACTTATCCCAATATCGATACATATTAATCGCATTGGAATTGTATTGAGATTGAGTTTGCGTCAAGAGTAGCCTACCTGTAGTGTACAGCGTGTAGCCAGCCTCCTGTAGCCTGTAAAAAAATCTTAAATAAATTTTCCACCATATGACATTCGTAGTAAATAAATCAACTTTGATTTATTTACTATGAATGTCATATATTATGACTTTATGACAAAGGACTTTTATTCAATAGACTTCAATAGACCTATTGAGGAAATTGTGTACCAAATCACCTACTTGGTAAAAGGTGGTTCCTATCACGATCAAACCAAAAGTTTCTAAACATTGTCTAAAAATGAGCATATTACTGTGCGTGTGCTTCCTATACATGCTGATAAATTACTAATAATCTATCTATTTTGTTTTTCACTGCTCATATTTGTGATATCCAATTGAGTAACTTAGCCAAGTAGATAAGGCAAACCTTATCTGTTTGGATTAGTTTTATGTCAGTCTTCTCGATCCGTATGACACCAACAACACCTCATCCAATAGTTAATACCCGTTTATTTGGCCTAATTAGTCAGCGTATGCTTTACTATGAGTACATTGTTGTGCAAACTATAATAATAGTGGTTACTGTAAAATTTACCTCGGTTGAGTAAACATCGACCGTGAAGGTTGCGTTGTTGATTTATTACAGTTTCCTTTTGCAAGTTAGGCGTCGGTTTTGCTTATTTGTAGAAATTATCCTGTGTTGATGTATAAATATAGTATTTATTGTGTTATTTGCGTTAGATAATGAGAATTAAAAAGTGATATTTAAGTGTTGTATGTGTGTTGTTTCGATCTAGTAATATTTATAATAATCAGGGTCTATTTTGTAAAATTTGTTTAAAGGCGAAATGTTCTTTAATACTTTGAAAAAAAGATTGAGCTTAAAAAAGAAGGATCGAAATAAAATAAGCAGTGGTGACATCTATGTAAGTATCATTGTTTTGTTTATAATTATTCGATTGTCATTTTAAAAGTTTCGTTACAGAAAGATAATACAGCCGTAATATCAGAATAACGGTAATGTATGGTCTTTCAAGGTCTGCCGGCCTCTAGGTTTTTCTGATTCACTGCTGCTGCTAAGTCATTCAGTCCATTCTCACACACTGTAATTTGATTCTTTGCTCAATTGAGGCATTCTTACTTACAGGCACAGTTGTTTATTCATGCTTTCACTCAAAACAAACAAATTCCTCGTCAATGTTGAATCGATTTGATTATTTACGATACAATGTCCGTGCTCTGGTAAACATTGGCCGGATGGCGAGCGCCCGCTCAACGATCAGTGAGCAATTGGGACTTGTCTTGGACAGCCTATTGAATCGTAATTACCAATCGTGTCAATTTTTGAAGATTGCATTGTTTTTATAATGTTTTTTTAAGTTATGTTCTATTGAAGAAAATGTGCCTGTTTGATAGAAATGTTGTACAATGTTTCCGAATATGGCTTCGATTTGTTTAAATGTTGATTGATGACTCATTTTTCTTTATGCGAACCAGTGAATCATAGTTTTCAATGAAGTACAATCTTCTTAATTTACCGTCATATGCGATGCATAAATGCAGTTTGTGTTTGATGCGCCGAATTTCAATGTTGCAACTGATGCGTGACTGCGGCTGTCAACTGACGGATATATCCCATTCGCCCGCTTGGCTCGCTGTTCAGAAGGATATGGTTTGCTTCTTTTGGTATACGTTTACGCCTTTGTGTTTATAGAATAACGTTTGTCACGTAATTGTTTTTATTTTCATTTCGTTTAAATGTAGATCGTTGAATATAATGAGCAATTTAGAAATGGCGCGTGCAGTTCATTGTTGCATGGAACGTTTCTCTAAGATATTAATAGAATCGACCGTCACAGGCGCATAGGTCATTAAACTTCGCAAAACTGCTCAAGTCTAAGTAAGTGCCATATGTGGACGTCGCGTGGCTTGCAATGCAAAAAATAAAAAAGTTTGGTATAAATATTTATATCAAGCAACCATCGAATGCGTTCATTGTACTTTGTACCGATACTGGATTCAAATTGTTTTATTTCAATTGTCACTTGACTAGTTGACATTTGAATGGCTGGAAGAAATCTTGGCAGGAAATATTTATCAAGCCAATCTTCGCCCTACATACAATAAATGTCGCATGGAAATGAGTATTTCAGATATCTTATGTAGTCTAGTGATGTCACTAAATCACGTATGTTGTTGAATATTCTGAACAAAAATTCTTATTCTTACTAACATATTTTTTGTAATTTGTGTATATGACAATATTTTTACTATAATATATTGAGTGACACTTTTTAATATTATACATTAAAATATTATTTTATTTTAATATTATATTGTTGTTAGTAATTAGAAACAACGCCATTTTCGGCCGGAGCCTTTTGAACAAAATAGGTAGTGTTTTCAACTTTCTACTGCAGGACAAGGTTATTCATTCGAATATCTTTCTTTCGTGACATCATTTGATTTCAGTAAATCCCTGATTTTTACATTTTCCTACGACAAACATACATCTACTAGAAGTGTGAATATAGTGGGTTTTTTAACAGTATTTCGTTCGAGGTGCACTTTCGATCAATGACAATTTTTAAGTATCAAAACGAAAATTCCTAATAAATGTGAATGTTTTAAAACCAGTTGTGAACAAAGCACAAGCACAACAGTTGTTTATGATGAAATAAGCCCAACTGCACAGTATTGAACAAGTAAATAATGAAATGTTTGCTAGAAACAACGTAAATAAGCCGAACAACAGCGATGCCTTTCATCGTCAAATTTTTCGAATTGAAACTCACACGTAGCCCGTAACGATGGTAGTGGTTCAGCATGAGTCACTGCTTTCATTGTTCGGCACTTCTCACTTGCCTATAATTATTCGTACAAGTATATCGCTGGCAGGTTCGCATTGAAATCTTTACGAAGCGATAACATTGACTACAATTGTTTGATACAACTATATTAATTACTAGCGGCCGCCCTCAGTTTTACCCGCGTGGTTCCCGTTCCCGTGGGAATATCGAGATAAAAAGTATCCTATATGTTAATCCAGGTTATAAACTATCTGTATGCCGAATTTCATCCAAATCCATCCATCCGTTAAATAGTTGAATTGATGGGATATTATTAGTTGTGTTTAGATATTGTGGTGTACTGGTGTGGTTATCTGTCAAACAAAAACAACATTATTAACAATTATTGGTGAACATTAATTATCTTTTTTTTTTTACAGTTTCCTAGCTTGGTCGGTATATGCCTAAATACCTACATTCAAGACGTTCTTTTGTCTATCTATAGCGTATGTCGTGTTGTTTCCCTCTTGTACATAGATACATACCTACACGCTGCCCTGTATCATCACAGAATACTGCGATTGTAGATAGACACTGTACGGTTAGATACATTTGCCTTGGTATCGATGACTCACGACTCGAGCTAGCTCGCTAGACGAAGCTGTGTAGGGTTGGCTTCATTTTCTTTGTAAGCTAATTGAAAGATCGAAAGATTCCACTTTGTTTCTATGTAAAAGATGTTACTAGGGATTTCACTCGCTTCGTTGAAAAGAGGATGATGTTTAAGGCGTTAGACCTAAGTATGTAGGTAAATGAAAAAAAAATTAGTGTAATATTTTGAGCCTCTTTTAAATACCACCCTCAATCTACATTGAGTGGAAATAAGATTTGTCATATACCTATATGAGTATAGTACATTTATGTCAGCTACTATCATTTAACAATTAGCTTTATTGTTTATTAGCTTTATTGGAGTTACTAGGTCCATTTTCTTTACTTTTAGATAGAGTTAATGAAGCGTTAACACGCATAGATTAGTCATTTCACAAGTTCGTCACTAGGTGTCGCTGCTTCGATTCTATACAAACTGTGATAACTTTTGTATAGTTAAAAATTTACACTCAGTATCAGCCTTTTGTTATTAAAAATGTATTATTTTTTGGATGTTTGCGTAGAGTTTTAGTAGGTAGTATTAACTAATTTTTAGTAGAGGTAAGCCACGTTGTTAGGGTAATTCTTTATAATTAGGGAGTGTTGGTAGCCCTAGACTTGAGTGGAAACCGGCCATTATTGCCATTACCGCTCTCTTACGAACCAAAGAGCGAATGGTGAAGTCTCATTACCCATATTACCATTGGCGATAGCAGTCTGATTGCTTCCTGATGCACTGCTAGAGTCGTAAATACCCACACGATTATGTAAAATTTTACAAAAAGATATAATTAATCGTTTTAAAGAATTGCGTGATCTGTTCAAACAGTCTGTCCGTGTATTAACTGGTTTGCACTGTTTTTTTGTTATAACTGACCTCGATTTTTATCATAAAAACCGGAATCATACATTCAACGTCAAAATTGTTTGTTTTTTTAATATGGTCAATAAATCTTAGCATTTACTAATAACAAAACATTTAGTCTATTTAAATTCGATAAAATTTTCCCCTATGCCACTTGCGGGTGACTCAATTAGTAGCCAAACTTTCTTATTACCCGACTGCGTCAGAAGGAGGGTTATGTGTTCTTTGTGTTTTTGCTATTACCTATTACCTATTTACCTACTTTTAACTTGAAACATTATTATTTTTAAAAGTCGTTGATCAACTATTTTTGGAACTTTTGACCTTTTTGGGATAAGGGTAATACATGATTCTGAAACTCAGCACAGTGGCTTTTTCAAATTTGGCTTGACGCATCATGTTACTTGAATGAATGAAATGAAAATGCACTTATTGAATGACTCAATGAATAAACCTATGGATACATTAACAAATACATAACTTCTTTATATAATTTCGTTTAAAGTTACCTACTGTTGAGTCGGTATTAACGTAGGTATATATATTCGTTAATTAAACGCCAGGTTCCTGCATTTCATTTATTCGTGCCTAGCTAAAACTTAAACATTTACCGCATTATTAAAATGTCTGAGCTCAATTTTATGGACTTCAGTTTAATAAAGACTCAAGAATTTTGTTAGAAACGCGATCAAAACTATAATGTTTCCTTGAAAGTAGAATGTTATCAAGTGGTAACAATTTGTTAAATATATAAACATACAGTTTGAAGCAATTTAATTTGTAAGAGAATAAACATTGTGTTTAAAAATGAAATAATAGACAACAATGTTATGGCAAAGGAAACCTTCTAAGTAGGCGGGTATAAGCTTACATTCACGACCGATTCTATGCCAGCAATTTCAATTTCCTTTTTTTATTAACGGTACTTGTGTGGCGACGAAAAAAATGTTTTATTTATAACAAAAAAATGTTAGAAGTAAAATTTGTATTAACCATTGTTCCGCCAGCTAATCGATGTCAATCTCTCTTGTTTCCAGTTACAAAGTAAACGCGAGCTGTTCTTTAAGTCGGACTCAGTGAGCGGCGGCGTGAGTGCGACGGGCCCGCCCTTGGGCGCGCCGCCAGCGCCGCCGGTGGCGCCCTCCGCCCTCAAGGATGCGCTTGCGAAGCGCTCGGCCACGCTGCCCGACCCCCACGAGAACAGCCACCACGAGACCAACGGAACCGCCAAGCTCAGCAACAGTGTGTCGGTGGACGCGGCTAAACCGCCCACGTCGGCGCCGCCGCTGACCCCCGCGCCGCCTATACCCACCAACGCACCGCTCAGGAGTACAGAAAATATTATGAAGGTAGGCAACGGCCGTCTTCAGCTGTAGAGTGTCGGTGGACGCGACCAAATTGCCTACTTCCCATCCTGGTGTCCCTGTCTGACCTGCTGACGCCGCCCATTCTATTTAGGAGTACAGGAAATATTATAGAAGTAGTTTTCAATGCTGCCCTTGTTTTTGTAAAAAGTATCACAACGAGACCGAACGGACGACCAAGATGAGAAACTGTCGATAGAAGCACACAAACCGTCTACACAGTAAAACAATATTATTGAAAACAGGATAGAATTTGTACTTCGTTCCTAGTAAACAACGGATGAAACATTTAAGGCAATTACCTTATTAAAAATTAAACGTTGTTAGTTGCTCAAGCTCATTGATCACGGTATTTAATTGTGCAATAAATTTTTTGTAATCCGTGTATTGATGCATGCCCCTCTGGCATCATTGTTTAATTATAGGCAGCAAGCTAGGTTTTATTGGATTTTACCGAGACTTTTTATAAGTACTCGTAGATTAGCACTAAATATTTTTTTACATCGATTTAATTGATGCAATAAAGATACATTAACTTTCGGCCGGCAGCGAATGCAAGTATAATAATAAAGATAACTATCTCATCATAACACTAATGAACTCTGAACAATGGTTGGTTGTTTTCGCTTAACAATCTTTATCTTAAACAATGTTGGCATTTTTAGGGTTATCGCTCGTACTTTGAGACCTGAGTCCACCAATTATTTTGCTTACGTAAGTATATGAGTTAATTTTCTGTTTTCAGAAAACCGATCACCCACCAGTCGCACCAAAACCAGAATTACCTAAGTTAGAAAAGCCAAAACCCAAAGAGTTAGATGGATACGTTGGATTTGCAAACTTGCCAAATCAGGTGTACAGGAAAGCAGTGAAAAAAGGTTTCGAATTCACGTTAATGGTTGTAGGTAAGTCATACTAACACCAACGGTTTATAATTATCTTAATTTTTACTTAAAAGAGTCCACTGGTAAAGAAAATTTAGAATTTATTTATTTGTCGTATTCTATACAGTAAAGTGAACTCGTGGTTGCCTGCAAAACTGATTATATTTTCTCACACTTACAAATCGTATATTGTTGCCCCTTTCTCCAAATGGCAATATAAAAACTATTAGTATTATCTTAACTTTTTATGTGCATTTGAGTGGAAGGTAATTAATGTATTTGTTTTTGAATTATTCTTACACCTGGTAAATTAAGCATTCACATTGTTAAATCTACGCCCAATTTCAACTAAGGCCAATTTTGTGTGATATGTCTGATTTTAGCAGTACGTACATAAGTATACTTACCAGAAACTATTTATTTATTTATTTACATACACAAGACAAATTACAATTGTTACAAAGTTATACAATAAAATAGTGGTTGTAATCTAGATTGTAATTCAATTATAAGTGTACACATAAAAACTAAATACAAAACGAGCTAGACTTTAACATAATTTAAAGTAAATTATTACTAATCGTAGGTTTTACATGCTAGATGTGCACATCACTTCAGTATGGCCTTATCTTCCCTCTTAAGTTTTAATCTTAGCTTTCAAAAACCATTATGCTATAGGTCATTAGGTCATAGATTTGCCGCTACAATGTATCGGTTTCTTAAATTCTAGGTGAAACAGGGTTGGGCAAATCAACTCTAATAAACTCACTGTTCCTGACGGAAGTGTACGACAAGGACAAACACCCGGGCCCCTCACTCCGGGTGAAGAAGACAGTGGGGGTGGAGACGAGCGTGGTGCTGCTCAAGGAGAACGGCGTCAACCTCACGCTGACCATAGTGGACACGCCCGGCTTCGGCGACGCCGTCGACAACAGCAATTGGTGAGATATCATTATTTCTAGCAGTTACCGATTCTAGCGGTGTATAGAAAGCGGCTGGTGTGGAGGCAGCGTGGTGCTCTCAAGGAGAACGCCGTCAACTTCAGGCTGACCATAGTGGAGACGCCTAGTTTCGTCGACGCCGTCGTCGACAACAGCCATTGTTTCTAGCAGTTACTGATTCTAGCGGTGTATATGAAGGCAGCAGGTTTGAATATGTGTATATATGTGAGCTCGATGGCGCAGTGGCAAACGCGCCCGGTCTGCAATTGCTAATGCTAAGCAACTTTCGCAAAGGCCGGTCATCGGGTGGGTGATCAAAAATGTATCATCTCGATCTCCTCCGTGCTTAGAAGGCAGCCGTTGGTCCCGGCTGCATTAATAGTCGTTAACAACCTCCATTCCGCTTTGGGCCTGCGTGGTGGCTTACGGCCCGTTCTTCCTATCCATCCATAGGGAAGGCTCATGCCCCAGCAGTGGGCACATGAAATGAGCTGGTGATGATGATAGAAGGCGGTGGGTGTGGAGACGAGCGTGGTGCTGATCGAGGAGAATGGCAGTCACCTCCCGATTATCGCTACTGTGGATGGGCGTATCCACAGTAGCGATTTTTTGAGTTTCCGTTACTATTATTGATGAGCGATCACTCTTTGTGACGGGTAACGTTAAGAGCAATTAAAGTAGTGTTTAGAAGACAGTTGGGCAACCCCAACTGTCTTCTAAACACTACTTTAATTGCCGTCCCAACGGACGAGCTTGTTGCGAGAACGGCGTCAATCTCCCGTTGACCACATTTGACACGCTATGAGAGACTTCCCATACTATTTCCGCCAAATTGTAGGTATGGCTAAGTAGCATAAGGAAGATAATTAGAATTGGAAAACATACCTGGCTTCAGTGATGTTATTAACAGTTTTCATCTATCTTACGTTAATCTGAACATCTTGTTGGCTTTATATCCGTTGTAAGCTTACTTTTCCAATACGAATTCAAAGTCAAAGTCAAATATTTTTTTATTCAAATAAACTTTAGAAAAGTGCTTTTGAATCGTCCAAACATTTATACCTACCACCCATTCAGGACGTCTATTTTTTAGCTGTGGAGAAGAATGGGCGCAAGAAACTCCACAGCTTTAATATAAGTAACGATATATACAAAATTATATGCCGTTACCAAGTTATACAAGGAATTAAAAATAAAAACCGTATAGTTATTCCAAATTTCATCAGTTTTGTTCGTTGTCCATTTTTCAGCTGGCAACCCATCATCGACTTCGTAGAATCGAAGTACGAAGAGTTTTTGAACGCCGAATCGCGAGTGACTCGCAAAGCGGCGCTCCCGGACACGCGTGTTCATTGCTGCTTGTACTTCATCGCGCCCAGCGGGCACGGCCTGAAACCGCTCGACGTGGAGTTCATGCAGCGGCTCGGGGACAAGGTCAACATCATACCGGTCATCGCCAAAGCGGACACCATGACGCCTGAGGAGTGCAAGGATTTCAAGGAACAGGTTAGTGTCCACGTGGCTTTACACGTGACACGTTGAGTAGCTTAGCTTGTTGCTTGTAGGTACGGACCCTCTTTTATGCTTGTCATACATATACATATAGATCTGTGCCCTATAATGAAACGACCGGTTTTGTGTTTCGAAGAGAACTGAACAGCTTTTATTTATACAAGACATAACAACAGAACAGAGTTTACAAAATTATGACTAAACTAACTACTAAAAGAGTATTTATTGACGAGGTGCGAAGAAGCAACTTGCAGGTCGGCCAATGATGCATAATCCTACTCCACTAGCTGTCTTCGTTATGAGGAGCGGAGTTATTTGCCTACTCATTTATATATTATTTAAAAAAAACTAATAGCCGAGCTGAGAGTAACCTTCCTCAGTTTCATTTCAATATAATCAAAGATATTTAAACGGGGATTAACACAAACTAATGCATTAGTAAAGGCCTACGCAGACCTGGACGGCATGGCAAAGCATGGCAAAGTATATGGCCGCCGAGGGATGCCGTGGCATGCCCCGGCATGCTCGTCGAAGTATGCCTCGGCAACTTCTGCTTAGGGATGTTCATGTAAAAAATATATCAATATTTTCAATATATCGTAAGTAATTTGTTTGTATGTGACTAGTCTATATTAATAAATATTAGATAGGGATCAGGTTAATATGATTTAAAACAGCTAGGCTGAAGAAACAAATCAACTTTATTTATTTATAAATTCCAGTATTTTTTGTAACTTTATAAATCTAGTATTTTTTGTCTAGACCTTGCCAAAACAAAATTTTATTTACTCATTTGGCTTGCAGCCGCTTCTCTGCTGAGTTAAAACCTGTTCGACTCAAGACTCCGAGTTTAGTTAGTTCACTGAGTCTTGTAAAATTGAACCGAGTCTATCGCATTAAGACTAAAAGACTCGAGTTCTTTACAACACTACTTTCGACACGTCACGGCGTGCGCCGGCATCTTTCAGCATGCTTTTGCCTACCGCATTACGCCACGGCATGCCGCGGCATCCCGCCGCGGGAGCCCGTGGCATCGATGCCGCGGGATCATTTTAAAGCATGGGAATCTATGTCTTATTTATATTTCGATATGTTTGAATGTCCATTGGTAAAAATTTAAATCCTTTGCCATGCCGTCAGAATCTGCGTTGCCCTTTAAGCATTCCTTTTTTATACCTGATGTTACGACTGATTTGCTTTGTTATATTGCTTGATTATAAGTGACATTACCCAACCATCTTCCAGATAATGAAAGAGATAAGCCAGCACAAGATCAAGATTTACGACTTTCCGGAGAGCGCGGGCGAGGAGGGCGACGGCGCGGACCCGACGCGTGCTTTACGCAGTCGTGTACCGTTCGCCGTGGTGGGCGCTAACACCGTGATCGAGCAGGACGGCAAGCGGGTGCGCGGGAGGAAATACCCTTGGGGCACTGCTGAGGGTAAGTGCCTATTACCACAGAATATGGAGACCCACAGAAGTCAGACAGAAGCAGATGTAGACAAACTCTTAAGAACACTGAATCCCTGAGGGTGAGTGCCTATTACCACAGAATATGGAGACCCACAGAAGTCAGACAGAAGCAGAAGCAGACCTGCGGACACGGAATCTCGTGTAGCGTCAGCTCGGACTTTGTATCTAGAGCACGCACACTCGCTGTTTCCAGCTGACGCACATACTTAAGCATTAGTGATAATCTTTATATATAAATATCTTCTGTGCGTGTGTATGTTATTGAACTCCTTCTATCACTACTTAGTATAAAACAAAGTCGCTTCCCGCTGTCCCTATGTATGTATGTATGCTTAGATCTTTGAATCTACGCAACGGATTTTGATGCGGTTTTTTTAATAGATAGAGTGATTCAAGAGGAAGGTTTATATGTATAATACATGCATAGAATTGGACCCGGTACTCGAGCGGACGAAATCGCGAGCGGGTCGCTAGTTAGTAATAATCTTTATATATAAAAATCTTCTGTGCTTGTGTATGTTATTGAATTCCTAAACGGCTGGACCGATTTGGATGAAATTTTCTGTGTGTGTTCAAGTGGATTCGATAATGGTTTAGATTTACAATTGGACCTGGTAGGTGGCGGACGAATAATTTGTTTCTTTTGTTGTCATGGAAACGTTAACTGTCTAAGCGGTACGAAGTCCGCCGGTCAGCTAGTTAGTATATAAGATGTACAAACAAATACATAATTCTCTTAGCTCTCAGCTCACGAAGCTATAGACAACATACTGGCTGTTTGATTTATCTCCCACGCTAGGAGCTAAACAACAACAGCTGCGCCCGGACAGATCCGAGATTCGTGCCCGTGAGAGGCTATGTATGTGTTGCTCGAGCGCAGTATGTATTAAGCTTACCTTCTTTGGGTCTATTATTTTGTGCTATTACCTTCATAGGACATATAGTACGCGTCATGTAAAAAGAGCGCTGATAAGTGCCTCAAAGGTGAGTGAAAATGTATCTTATGTCTTTGTAAAACAGTATAGATTCCTCCATCATTTGCTTGTTGTTCAGCGCTCTACTTACGTGACGCGACGTATACATATCTATACATAGGAATGGTCATATTGACAATATATTCAAATTTTAAATTCGATAAATTTATAAAACATTTTTGGAAACGTCCGAAAATATTCCAGACGCTCTAAAACGGTGGATACGCGCCCTCTATTTTAAAATAGACACCTTGTCAAACTGGTGATGTTGCCTGCAGTGGAGAACCTGGAGCACTGCGACTTCCTGGCGCTGCGCAACATGGTGATCCGCACGCACCTGCAGGACCTGAAGGACGTGACCAGCTCCGTGCACTACGAGAACTTCCGCTGCCGCACGCTGGCCGGCCTCTCGCACGACGGCCAGCCGCACCGCGCCAACTCCAACAAGTGAGCGGCGACCCTCCGACATATACACACACCTTTTTTATTTTTCATCATCATCATCATCATCATCATCATCTTCAGCCTATAAACGTCCCACTGCTGGGCACAGGCCTCCCACATGATCAGTAGCACGTGGGGATATTGGGCCACAATCCACCACGCTGGCCCAATGCGGGTTGGTGGGTTTTAACGACTGCCATCTTACGACAACAACCGGGACCAACGGCTTAACGTGCCTTCCGAAGCACGGAGGAGCTCGAGATGTTTTTAATTGGTCACCCATCAGGCGACCCGGCATTGCGAAAGTTGCTTAGCGGGCAAGATCGCAAGCCGAACGCGCTAGCCGCTGCGCCATCGAGCTCCTCATTTTTCAACCTTTTTTATTTTTATTTTTCATTTGTTTTTTATAGGCCTACTTCGTAAATCGAAATTTTTCGATTATCGATAGCTGTGCTTGATATTGTGTTACTATACAAGCGATTTTGTGTGCATAAACTCTAAAAGCACAACGAAAACAGTGATCGATTAATGAACGTTCAATTTATGGAATAGGTCTCAATATCGTGTGCGTCCATAAAAAGGTTGAGTGCCTAGTAATTAAATAAAAAAGATTACACACTTGATTGTATACTCAATACAGTCGGCCTCACAGAAGGGTCCAATCCAACAGGACTTTCACTTAAACGCACTTGACGCATAATAATGAAAAGCTGATCAAATATTTTTTAATATTTTTTATTTCTATGATACACAGCCATAATCCGAACCGAAAGACATTATAGTGAAATTTAATAAAACATTGTTTTACTCTTTAAAAAAACCGTCTAAAAACAAGATGCTCACATTTTCCGTAAGATAATGTAAATTATTATGAAACAATCACATTTCTTGGTTTCTGCAATTCTATAGATTTTCGAAGAAAATTGTTTTATAATACGTCGCCTGTGCGTTCTCCAACTCTCATTTTGAGCGCGAACACTTACATTGAATATTTGTATCAGCTGTAAAAATAAAAACATTTGATCAGTTTTCAACCAAATCAAACCGGATAATTTCTCAACCTAATATTATGATTTACATGTTTTATTTTTAATTTACAAAATACTTTGATATACTCTTTTACATTTGAAGAGGCATGGTTAACCTTTAATCTTAACAACCTAAGTTGACGTGGTTGCAGATAAAAACTAATATATCTTAGCATTATGTTGATTTTAATACTGTTGTCACCACATAAAGGTGACCAGACTTATTATCTAACAAATGATAAAGATTAACAAATGAATTAACTTACTAACTGATTTGAGTATTTGATTTCTATATGTATTATCATTGCTGCATGTCTGGTCACCTTCCACTGTCTCGATACTTCCTCTTTTAACTGTTGTGGTTGTGTGCTACGGTATTTTTGTTATGCGTCTAATTGATCGTTAGTATAGCTGCATACGACATTCCTCGACAACTTGAATGTTTTGTGCTTGGGCATGCAGAAATGAAGTACTCATTGTTTACATTTACCATCGTTTAACAACATCAAATGGATTGTTTTAAAAATTACGTCTTTAAACTGAAGCGTTATCATATAAGCTTAAGTTAAAGCCTTCCTTAGTAATTGGGGAGATCGGGACCTTAATTCTGATGTTTAAATTAAACCTCTTTTTTTGAGTGTTTGCTGTTTGCCGTATAAGGCCTTTACAGCGTCACCGGACATGGTATGGGGTCGGTGAGAAACTTAAAGGTTCCCTCAAGCTGTCGAAACACCGTCAGAAGATTTTTAGAGGGAACGGCATCACGCAAGCCGGCTCTTTCCCTACTAAATTCCTTAACGATGTCTTCTGGCCTGATTCTGACATTTTCCTTATAATCTAAATGCCAAAATCAGGTCAATGAGACACGATTGTGCACGTTTAAGTATAGCAGAATCGAGGACCGGATCACAACCCATTATGTGGGTCGGTGGTTCATAAATCATTAGAATTGAAATTAATTATAAAATGTGACGAGATGAATTTCTAAAATATCCATGTTGATCGTTGTTGTCATTCATTAATCATAACAACTTTCAGTCAATTGCTTTTACAGTGGCATTACTAACTGTTTATTCACCATTATCAATTCGTTACGAAGTGGTAACGGCCATTTGCGTGTGACGCACATCGCTGCACCGTGTGATTCATTTATGCATCTGTAAGCAAGTGTACCGAATAAGAAATAATTGGCACATATTGTATACTACTTACGGTTGTGGCAGTTTGATTTATGCATATTTTATGGCGCAATGTTCGATACTAACAAGCCTTCAATTCTAGTCAAACATTGCTGTTGCTGAATGTACTTGAGTAGTTTGTATTTTTAATACATAGTCGATATAGTTTTTGTACATTACTCACTTTGTAGTCGATAACATCTATGCGACTGTGTCGTATAATTTGAGATAGATTTGGTTTGAACTATTTATAGAATTTTAAATATTTAAATTTGTGAATAATTGCAAAATATTATTTGACTAGTAGGTAACTGATTAAGGAATGCCTATAGGTAGAATAGGAAGCGTAATGTAAATTGAAACATTATATTTTATGATACGTTTCGAGTTCTAAATAATATCAAATAGAAAAACCCAAAGTTTCAGTCTTTTCGATGTAAAGGTATGCCGCTGTTATAAAATATTGTGTCTGCTTTTTTAATAACAGTACTTTGTACAAAACTAACTAAAATAAAAAATATTAAATTTTGTCAAAATAAAAAAAGATGTACCTGTAATGACTTATTTAAGTGTCGAGATATTCAGATACGAAGTACCATGTTAACAAGCCATAAACTAGCATCAACAATCATTCGGTCATCCTGTCTCTTATTATTTATTTACATATTACAATATTCTGTTACTAATGCCACCATAGAGCGCTATCGCGCGTGCCCTAACTCTGGTTGTGTTGGTGTTCAGTTTGTGCCCGCAAGGACTGATGAACACATTCATGACCATCTGGTAAGTGTCGCGCACAACATTACCTTGTATGTCACTGTGTATTTAATGCAACCATTATACCACTATAGCTGCGATGTACGGTGTAGCTACAATTTGATTGGAGTAAGACAAGTAGTCTAACTTAGAATCGTGTTTAAAGGAAAGTTACCTTACTGAGCTTATGGTTAGAGTTTGTGTTCGAAAAACATTATCACTGTTTGTGATTTAAGCAAATTTTATGTTTACGTAAATGTGAAAATATGTTTTGATTGCTCTTCAATCGTTTTGACGCCGACTGTACATGAACACTTCACTATAAATGAAGTAGTTGACTATTAAGAATTTCTAGACAGAGTTTATTTAGTATAAACATGTTGAAGTAAGCTTATGAATGAGGCTCTCTCATACAAATAAACTACCTTTTTGATACTGTAACAAAAATAGACCAATGTCAACTACTTCATTGCAGCACTTTGCTATGTGTACACATGCCTTAAGCACGAATCCCGCTAGATTATTGAATACTGGCTCATATATGTATATCAAAAAGCCTAGCGTTAAAACAGTACTAAAGCCAAAACAAGATTTGTGACTATGGTATTCTTACGGTACGAGAACGCGTCGTGTGCGAACTTAATAAGATCTGGTTCTCAGTACACGAAATACTGATGCATATGCCGTTGAATATTTGATGCTCTTGTTTCTTTTACATTTCTAATCGTTAACTTAAAGGGCAGAAAAGGTAATATTATTGCTGTGATTAATATTTAAGTATTGTAATTATTTTCTGAAGCCATTTTGAAAAATAGTTTAGACAGAAATCGTGTTTCTACGTAAAAGTTGTGTATCTTTTATTGCTGCAAATTTATATAGCATTAATAATCATCTAAAAGAAAATGCCATCTTCACATTAAAGCTTCCTAGAAATATTCTCGAACTCTTCAAACAAAATAAGCTTCAAACTATTTCATATAGCATAGCTTTTTGCTTTCTGCGATTGGCATGCTAATAGCTAAGCTAGAATAAATAACAAATGAAGGAATGTGCTATTTATAGATAATAACAATCCTTAGAAAGTAGTTTAGTTATTTTATTGATGTAGAATTTACTTGTCAAACTGAATGGTATGTCATACATTATACAAAAAACTTTTTTGTCAAAAAAGTTTGCCATTATAACTTTGTAAATATTCGGCAAATAAATAATCATAGTGACAAATAATTAATAGAAGAAAACTTTTAAATTGTGAATTTGTTCTCAGGAACCCACTGGCTCAAATGGAGGAAGAAAAGAGGGAACACGGCCTAAAGATGAAAATGCTGGAAATGGAAATGGAAGAGGTTAGTAGTGCAAAATATATTGTAGTGTTCAATTCGCGACGTTCAAGTGTTTATCGATAAACATAAACATTTTAAGCTCTGTTACATTTAATCATGCCGTGGCAGTTATCGATAAGTTATTGTAGATGCTAGTTAGTTACTCCTCACCTAAGGTGAAGGTACTCCTGGTAGCCTAAGGTTACCAGGAGTAACCTAGGAGTAACCTTTGATATCTAACAATCATCAATCTAACAGGGTTTCTTAAAGTGGGGTGTGTATCAGGGGTCCGTCGCAAAAGTCGCAATCGATTGAACGTCGCAGATGACAAGGACCTTGCCTAGTCGAAGACAATTTTACAATTTCACGTTCTCATTGAGGCCAATTAGCTTAGAAGTAAGTGTAATTAAACTACCAATAGAAGTGATTTTTTAATTATAAATAAGGCTTGTTTTCTTTTCCTAAAATATTTTTGACAGGGGTCCAACAACGGAATAGTTTTAATTGTGAAAGTGATTCGTGACTGCATAAAGTTTAAGAAACCTTGATCTAATATTAGACGCTTGCGTGATGCCCTCTAGAAAACTCTTGAGGATTTTTCTTCCGTCACTACGGCTTAGGAATCTTCCCCCGCGCTGTAGGTATAAATAGCGGGCCACCTTACGTACGACCGTGCATACATATGACGCGCGAGGGTTTAACAGGCAAAACATGTTTGAATTTAATCTTTTCTCAATCACATAAAGTTCAAAATGTATTGGGAATATACATCCTACTGACTATTAGCTACCTTTAAAAAATAATAACAATAATAAAATACGTTTTTAAAGTTTTGAAGAGCTCGATGGCGCAGTGGTTAACGCGCCGAAGTTAAGCAACTTTCGCAGAGGCCGGTCATCGAATGGGTGACCAAAAATGTATCATCTCGAGCTCCTCCTTGCTTCGGAAGGCACGTAAAGCCGTTGGTCCCGGCTGCATTAGCAGTCGTTAACAATCACCAATCCGCACTGGGCCCGCGTAGTGGTTTATGGCCCGTTCTTCCTATCCATCCATAGGGAAGGCTCGTGCCCCAGCAGTGGGGACATTAAATGAGCTGATGATGATGATGATGACGACGTTTTTAAAAAACACCTCTAATACAATTACCAGGTGTTCGAAAAGAAAGTGCGCGACAAGCACGCCAAACTGAAGGAATCCGAGGCGGAGTTGAGCCGGCGGCACGAGGCCACCCGGCGCGCGCTCGAGGCGCAGGCGCGCGAGCTGGAGGAGCGCCAGCGCGCGCTGCAGGCCGACAAGGCCGCCTGGGAGCGCGAGACCGGTTTCTCGCTCGACGACCTGCGCCGCCGGTCGCTGGAGGCTAACAGCAAGG
This sequence comes from Eudonia mercurella, assembly GCA_963082485.1. Taxonomy (NCBI): domain Eukaryota; kingdom Metazoa; phylum Arthropoda; class Insecta; order Lepidoptera; family Crambidae; genus Eudonia; species Eudonia mercurella. The sequence goes on along the minus strand of OY720023.1, from coordinate 21,165,064 downwards.
AGTATGTATACACCCTCGGCTTATTTTTATTATTTACTAGCGGCCCGTCCCTGCTTCGCACGGGTGGTTTTTTTTTAATATAGCCTATGTTACTCAGCGCTAAAGTAGCATTCTAATGGTGAAAGAATTTTTTAAATCGGTCTAGTAGTTTTTGAGTTTATTCATTGCAAACATACATACATACAAAAATGCAAAGGTTTCCTATATTAGTATAGATTTATTTATTTATTTACACAAACTTACAACTATCTTTACAGGTTTTTTTACCCCCAATGCGATAGATGAAGCGATTTAATTTATTTGGTAACAAATTGTCCAACTAGCTAATATTGTGTGAATTTGCTCAATGGACATAAGAATAAATCCGTCTCTTTATCAACGAGGTTGATTGTGCAAAAGGCGCGTGTCGGTGGCGCCTCCTTCAGTAAATTAGTTCGACTTCTAGGGACGAGCCGTAGCTTCGGCCGTCGTCGTCGCCAAACGTTTATCCGGAACATAAACACCCATCATCCCTAACATCTCCGGATTGGATATCTTAACTCTTGTATAATCGACCATGGAATTGCTTTAGCACCTTAACTACGTAAGTCACGATTTGACAGCCCTAGCGCTACTGTCGAGCGTAGCTCTGTAGGACTAGGAGGCTAGAGCCTAGTCTCACCTTCTCTATCTTTATACCTTCTGACTCTGAGACGGCAAAGCACACTCCTTCTTTTTAATATACCTAGCTAGAAGTCAGTCCCCTCTGTCACATAAATCACAACAAGGAGTCAGAACCATCTCGATACTTATCAACTAATTATTATTATTAAATTACAAACAAATTGAATGGAAGTCATAATGAACTTCCACAATTTGTTTGTAATTTAATAAACAACTAATGGTACTTCAATATTCAATTTATATTAGTGATGTATAATAAGTATGTCTACTTATTAAATTGAAACTATTTAAGTATTGTTTAGCTTGTTTCATTATTGATGTAATTATTTACAGGACCGTGGACGGCAAGGATAAGAAGGACAAGAAAAAGAAAGGTTTGTTTTAAAGTCGGCGCGCGTCCGCCTCCTCGCGTGACTAACGAGCTCGCCGGCCGCACTGCGACGACGTTCCTCCCAACGTTAGCGGGAATCGCCCGCGCTTTCGTATTGCGGCCGAACAAAAAATGGCGCAGATAAACCTTACCGTTCACTTGTGGACATCCTAGCGTATTTTACGTTACAAGCGAACCCTCGCATGAATTTAATATTTCGTTTTGCTCTGTTCTTCAGTTTGACAAAATTTTTAAATGCAATGTACTCAATATTGTGTTGTTATAACTTATAAGTGAATGTTCAGGTTTATCTGCACCTTTAGGTTTACGTCTCCATGTGTTTCATTCTAACGTCGAAGTTTAATATTTTTCAAATCAATAAGTCTGTTTAAATGAAAATACTGAGACCTTAGTGACATTTTTTAAAAGCAGTCATTTATATTTAAAACATTGTCAGATAAGTTTAAAAATAATTATCATGATAATTTTAAAAAGTTGAATTTTCATAAGAGACCATGGGGCGTGAACTCTTTTAACCATACCACGTAACCTATGTTACTTTACCATTTCGAAATTCAATATTCGCGTAAAGCGTTGAAATGTTTCAATGTTACTGTAAATTGTATGCAGAGTTCAAATGAGATTATTGCATCGCGCTACAGACTGTACATATCCTATTCGAAATCTGTTGAGAAACATAGGTCTCGCGTGCATCGAAGTATATTTTAACGAGCAATTTGTTGTAAATGAGATTGTCTTGAGATAGGTTTCTTTTTGTTGTTAAATTAACTTTTACGCCTAATTCTGGGATATAGTGCCATTTTCAGTGTTGTGACTTGTCGCCGCTTTACTGTTACACTAATTGAAATTGTCGTATCGATTAGAATGCTTTAAATCTTGTGTGTAGCGAGTTACTGTGTGCTCACATCGAGTGTTTTCTTGCGATATCAGAGGTGTCCAACGCACAGACGACCTTCATTCTTATATTTATTTTTTCAATATTAAATGATAATGACTATTTATGATAAACGGGGCATAATAATGATAACATAATTATTATTCAATCAAATCATGTGAAGTTGACTAGAGTCCAGTTGGACAGCCCTGATTGGTACCTTATTAAATTGTAGGTATGCTCTAATGAGATCGTTTACTGTGTAACAAATGAGATTATTAATAACGGTTGACTGTAAATATCAAAAACAAATTAACAGTTTCGTGTTAGACTTAAATAACACATCTTTGTCATAACTTATTTCTGTAATAACAAACTTGTCTTAATCTAGAACTTAAAAAAACATCCAATGCGAATTCATTATGTAATTTTCAGATTGGTCATTTAAGAGTGTTACAATGGGAATAGCAATATAATATAGACTTCGGTCCAAACATCGCGCACCACACTAGGATAGCGAGTTTTAGTTCTACGGTTAATTAGCATAATGGAACAACGATTACTAAGACTACAGAACGTAATTTAAATATCTGGCATTAGGGCGCAGACTCCAAATGTTTTGAGGCGGGTGTACTTTTGTATCTATGTATTTATTCATAAGGTTTTCCATGACAAAGCATTTATATGGATATAAGTGAGGCCTAATTTTGTTAGTATTGTGTTTTTAAAAGGCGTTTTGTAAAACATGTTTTGTATGGTTGTTTATGATCATTTTTTTATCAGTTCTTACATGGTTATTACAGATGTTAGCAAACGGAAAGCACAAACCGATTCCTACTATGATGGTTAGACGTTGACGTCCACGAAGATGCCAAATAGCTTGTAATGACAGTTTATTTAAACCGAAAGTGTAATATGTTTAATGTACTACTAGGATCTGTAGAAATTTGTTTAGAGACTGCAAATATTTTATCCAGGGTGCCGAGTGCGAGTTTTATTCGCCGTTCGAACACGTTAACGAAAACGGGAATTTGTATTTCAAAATTTTAACTCCTTTCGTATGTCGCCAGGAGGCGCTGCTTCAATGCCGTACTAATTTTCGTTTTGGTAAACGTAATCGAATTAATACGGATAGTGAACAAAACTCACACTGGGCACCCAGCTCAAGTCCTGTGTAAAATTAAACTGGAATTCTTTACTGATAATTAATATAGCATATTGAATCGTACGGAATTTTGGTTTTTATTTACAGATAAATACATTATGAATTTATATTCTGTTATATTTACAAGTAGGGATATTACGTATTGTAGTAATTCGTGATTAAAATAGGACTACACCATTCTAAATTTTAACATGAAATTAGATAAGAGATATTTTTTACTTCTATATCATAATTATATTAAAATTTAATACAATTTTGGCTTGATCGGTGCATTAAAATAATTCTCTGGTTTCGTTCTTGGCGTTCGATTTAATTACAGTCGAGTCATAAGGTTAAAATCGATCAAAGGGTTTGTGATATCCGACGATGTGCTTTTGAATGGTAAAATATTCGAAAATATTTTTCGTTTTATTATATCTATCATTATGTAGTGACTAACTATGACTCGATTTGTGTACATTAAATTGTGCTTAGTGATATTAACAAATACGCTCATAGCTCAGTTGTGACATAGACTCTAGCTCTAGCTAGGTGTTAGCATTTTTTGTAATTGATAAGGGTATGAGGCAAGGATCGCTCACTTATTAAAATCATTGTCATAAACGCTTCTCATCTGAACTCAAAAATCTATAATTATTTATCTAAGTATTATTAATACTTTTTGTTTCTTTGACGATTAACTATAATGTCAGTTAAAATAATTGTTATTATAAATGCACCTAAAACACGTTTCTTCCTCTCCTCTGATAATTGTTAATGTAAATATTTTCGTTTAGTCATTATGATTGTATGAAGCAGATATTTATAGAAGTTACTCTAAAACCTATGTAATTATTGAGACGTGCATAATCATTATTTAATCACTATGCCACGGTTACATTTGTATTATTTCCTACACTGCAGTATTGACTTCCGCATTAAAGTTAGGAGTTTAGGTGGTAAGATTATGTTTAATTTTGTATTTTTGTGTAGGGTTTCGGCCCACTTTACCATACGGATCATTTGCTTAGTCATTACAATGGACATGTGATGTGTGAAGGTGAGCAATGGAGTTCAGACGATGTAATATATTGTACCTTTGAATATAAATAAATACGTAATATATAGGCTGAGTTTTGTTTTCCTTCGCCCGGGTGAGCGTGACTTGTGAGGTGTTAACAGAAACATCAATTTTTCATACGAATCCCTTTTATTTCGTGATGTATTAGATCACGTACAGTGTTATACATTCGTCGGTCACATCAAAATACATTCCATAAATTCACGAACAACCTCAAAATATTCTGTTATGTAAACAACGTAACTACGTCTAGGTGTTATATTAATAATAATATCTTTGGCAGCACTATGGAAAATATACTTCTACTTTATTATTTCAATGAAAATGCAACTTCAAATATATTATTATAACAATCACAACAGTTTCGACAATACATCTTTATTCTTTATACACAAAAATTAATATTATAAGTTAATTTTAAAATATTTGACGATACGTAAATTAACTAACTGCATTTGGATCAATATTCTATCAAAAGTAATTTTATGTACAATACCTAATATATTTTCGGGGTTTTACTCCTTCAGGGTTACAATCATGTACACGTTACATTAAGAGAACAATAAAAATATAACTATTATATGTAGGTACTTGCACCCCTGATTACAGCATACATAATATGTCTGCATTAGGCTTTTTAACAATGTACTACATGTTTTTTTGGTTCATTTATTTTCCGACTTCGTTCCGACCCAGACTTCACCACGCGTGGGTACTAGAGATAAGGGCGATAGGTAGAGAAAAAGTTAGGTATCTACGTCATAAGTAGGAAGCTCACCTTTGCATTATATTTTTTGTTTAAAATTCTAATATTTCACTAAGTGAGATAAGACATTAACGAAGTTTCCATTAAATTGATGATCCGGAAACTTTATAAATTAAAAAACACGTTTGCAAACGTTACGATATAATATTCAAAAACTTAAATTAAAAAAAAAGGTTTTTAGAAAGGAAATAAGGAACCACCACGTTTCCTTCGTTCACATTGCGAGCTTTGCCTTGTCTACTATATCTAGCTATGAATTAAGTATTAGCATTACTTTTATTGAATAGGTACTAAGTATCTTTGGTGTTCTTGAACATGAGTGTAACTCTAAAAATTACACTATAATAATATAAATCCTGAAATTTTACGGGACAATGTACTAGACCGCCATAAAGTATATTGTAATATCACAAATTACTGTATCTCTAAGTACTATACACTAACCAATAATTAACGGTACTTTTATTGCGATGGAAGTCAATTGTGTTGGATACTTCACCGGAGGAGTGTATAAAACTTTAAATAAGTCCGTAAATTTATTTCTCCAACGAAGAAAAACTAAATCCTAACTACTATTCCGTAGATTCTTCTGGGCAGTAAATTATTTACTAAAATATTGACTCTTTAAATCTATGAAATTAATTGTTTAGTTTTAAATACAATATATGTATGCCCCTGTATCAAAAATAATTTATAAATTATGTTAGTAGGTCTCATGAAAAATAATGTACTACCTATGTAACAATTTCAAATAACTACGAATAAAATGTTTTCCTTTTTATACACTCCTCTGCGACGAGGTATCTACGCACATGTTGCAATGGCGCTGCAGCATCCGTGAGCACGCAAATACAATTCAACAGTTATTACTACATGAGGAGGCACAATGGCACAGCTATTGTATATTAAATGATCTATATAATCTCAACGTTAAACTCTACAGCTGTTTAATAACATCATATTGTAATTTAAATCTGTACGTACGCAACGAAGTTAGTGATATAATTGCAACGCATTTAGTGAATACTCTATTCAAGCAAGTCAGTTTATCCGATACGTTATCCTTAGCCTAACTTATTCGGTTTCATTGAATTATCTTTTCAGTTTGAACTTACAGTGTAAATATTAGGTGAAATTGTTTGGCACACTTGTGTAACGATGCCCGGTGCGTACAAGGTCATAGTAGAGCGACAAAGTGTTACTACGAAGAATAACATTTTCAAAATGAAGGAAAGTGAATCACGTAGGTAAAGAGTATTATTGAAAACACGTGCAGGAATTATTAAATATGTTTAATTTGAATCGAAACTTTTTAAAGTGCAAGGTCTGTTTTTTATTGCCAGTAGGTATGCAAATATAAAGTTATGTGGCAAAATAGAGTTGTCAGTAGGTACTGCTTTACCATTAGTTAATACCGAATTATAAACTCGTATATCTACTGTAGTGTGTGAAAAATCTTATTCAACTTAATTGATATTACTAGTCAAAGCAATTTATGCTAAATTTTGAATCTAATGTTACGTGGCCACAAAGTTCGATTCACAACACTTCATTATAAAGCTTTATCAAGCTCTTTACATTAGTCAAATATTGTTAGTGAGTAACTAGCCTAATTTCTCGTAATAGAATTGAAACTGACTTATCTAAGAATAGTTTAGGTAGGTACATTATAAAATCAAGTAAACAAGAAAGTAATAAGTAAGTTTTTAGGAGTAGTTGTTATTAGTTACATATAACAATTTGTTTTACAATGCAATCAAAGCCAACAATGTTCATAAGTGTAAAGTTTACTCAGATTATGATATTTGAGTGGGCTTAATCATTGATTTGGTGTCGAAATCGCACTCTTAACTTTTAATAGACCTGGGTCTATCCAAATAAGGTTGAATTTGGCGCCGAATCAGTAAACAGCCCAATCAGATAAGATCATCTGTTAATACTTATATACTTGAAGATTAAACCCTAGAAACGCTACGTTAGTGAAACAAGCAGTGTTATATAGACCGATAAAGAACTCGTTTCAAGACACGACACAACCGGCGCGGGCGCACATACGTCAGATGGCAGCGATGACGTGGAAGCTTAAAACACTACAGCTTTACAGATATAATTGACAACTAATCGATAGTAGACTGACGATAGTAGAGTTAGCAATACAAATATGTTCGAACCAAAAGTCAGTACAAAGTTACACAGTTGTCGTCGACATATTTCTACCATTCACTTGGATTAATTATCAAGATCGTAAAGCATGTAGCACCTACTAGAAGATACAGTGTCCACCTAAATTAAGACAATCAGTAACTTATGTGCTTAGAGGCACGATCGACTGTCGCTTATCAATACTTAAACACTAAATAACGACTTCGTCGTCTCTGTTTGCATTAGTAACAATTACTTAACAATTCTACTTGATATGTTGATTATTGCCGTAATGGATATAGGTTAGCGACGTAGCGGATATGCTCGATGAGGCGACATGCACGCCGCGTGATATGATCAGCCAACATACAGCCAGCGTCTCGGGAAGCAGGACCGTAACTGGGGCTCCGTTTATGATCGTTACAGCCAATTCATTGTTATGGTAGGTAACTAAAAATCACTGGGTTAAGTAAATATTATCCCAGACTATAGTATAGAATTTTTTCAGAAGCCTAGAAAAGAAATAGGCTTTATTAGAAGAGCAGTGCTGGACTTTTTTTGAAATAATTTTCCTATTTTAAAATATGAGAAGTTGATGTATTTGCAGGCAGTAAAAATAAAGCCTAGACTTAATATTCTTTAAACGGCCGTTTACGTTAAAAAATCAAACACTCGAACACAAAACTGCATTGGTAAAATGTAGCTTTATAAATTTGGTAAATAGGCTGCCTAGATACGATCCTGACCGGAGGCATGCAATACGCAGTCTGGTGCAGCGCGCCCGGCGGCGTGCGCTCGCGTCTATATAACACTGGCGTTTCGGGCGACGTGGGTGCTGTTGCTACCAGAGTCAAGTTCCCCCATCTTAACGTTAAACATCCTTCCACAAGATGAAGTACGACATCCATGACGATAATCAGTGACACACATGCAACACACATCTATTGTTTCGATTCACAATCATGCAATGTCCAGCCTTCAGGCATCTCGAACATTATGACCTCACTATGTTTATATTTACAACTCGTTGAAAAAGAAACGATTAATGCATTGATAACATTGAATAACATTGTGTGGGTATGAAGTAGAATGTGGTGGAAGTAGCATGTCAATATACGGACACATCGATGCGGAAACCAAGTGTATTAGGAAGCTTCGTGCATAACATAAATCAGGGTGCATCAGGACCACGGACAGTGCGTAGAAACAAGCGGAGATGTAGCAGGATGAGCAGATAGAAGGTACATATTACATATAGTACAGAATCTAAGTATATAGGTACAGGGTTATCACTTATATAAATAGGGTCAAGGGGAAAATTAAAAATATATACTATTTGTGTTGTTGTTTACGTATTATATGTAACAATGTGTAACATTATGAAAGTGTAACAAGTATTAATTATTGTACGTTTTCACTCTTCTCTTAATTTATTGATCACAAATTTGTTATTAATCGAGGCAAAAATTTGTAACGGCCACGAGTGCCGGCATATGTCGCTACTCTATAATTACAGAAATTCGCATGAGAAAGTATGACACATGGTGTTAATATTAAAGACCTAAGTAGTAACAAGTTATTACATTAAACAACAGTAGATTACCTTAGACCCACAGCCAAATGCGTCGCGTGCGCACGCTTGTGATCTACTTAATTAAATAGGAGGAGATCTAAACTTTTACTATCGACGCCTTCGAAATAGGCGCTTTGTGTGTCGCAAGTGCTGTTTCAAAACTTAATTCAATATATCGTACTGTCCATCTTAGTATTATGCTAATAAGCTGTAATCCGCCGAACATTCACTATCGTTTCGTGTGACATGTTCAGAAGTTTGACAGCCAGGGTGGTCGGTACTCTAGCATCACATGTATGAACGTCTACATTTAAATAGGCATCACGTTATCTAGCCGCAGATACATGTGGTTCCCGGGATTAACACCATTCTTGGGATACATAGCATTGTCGAGAGGCCATTCGTTGTACATGTTTTAAAGAGAAGTGTCAAATTAATTTCATCTTAAATTATATAAAATATAATGCTGTAGACTTACAGCAAACAAAATTGAATACGGAAACAAAAGAAAGTAGAAAAACTAGACAGAACCAACGAAACGTTTACAATTGAACACAAAAGTAAAAAATAGCGCCTCACCGCCAAAGCTATGCATCGCAAAAAGCGGTGTCGATCCGCCGACCGCAGGCGACGTGTTGTTCTCCAGACGTTTAAGTCCTTAAAACAAGAGGAAGCTGACCCTGGTCCGGCGCGCGTCGCCCTTGCCGCGCCGGCCCATGCCGTACTGTCACATGGCTGTGTCGGAGGAGCTGCCGCCCGGCTTCGCGTCGCCGCCCACGCCGCCGCCGCCGTCCTCTTCGCGCGCCGCCCGCCCGCCTCCGGACCCCGCGGCGCCCGCCGATAGACCAGTGAAGTCCAGTTTGTACTGCACACAACGCACATGTCAGTCTACATACTTGTAGAGCCATCCGAAACCCGGATTCGATAAATGCATGATCATCACAATCAGCCGTTGCCGAATCCGTGTTCAGACGGATACTATGCAACGCCTAAGAAAGTACCCAATGATTACGGTAACACCATGCACGCGTTTTTGTTAGTAGACACAAAAGCAAATTTTGTACTATGATCGACTGGTCTTCGATCATATTCGGTTGTTTATCTTAGTATTCGTGAGATAACTTCAATCACAACCGATTCAATTAAAAAATCTAGCTTTACTTTAAAATATTAATACTTAAAGCTTATAATAAGAGCTCAAGCGTCGAATACCAGACACAATAGAATTTTAATTGTTATCGGCCACCTGCTGGTCGCTCGACGCTCAAGGGGTTAAGGTTCAAACTTTATAAACTTTAAGACCAATCATTAAAGTACCACACAGATGCTAAACTAGGTAAAATTCATGGCAACACCACATCAATAACATTCAAAAATTAGCTATAGGATACACCACCAAACAAACTCTACACTAAACTTTGTAAATCACGGTATTAGAAGATGTTATCAGGTTGCGTGTGAATGCAATGCGATGGGACACACCGATTGTGTTAGAGATAACCACAATTCTGAATCGACAATTATATACCTACTTCAACCATTCAATACACTATTTTCACTCTTAAATGTGGATGCTTTTCGTAAATTTGGCTTCCAATGCATAGGGACTCTCTCAGGCATACACAGGGTGTACTGGAAATACGAAATAAAATAGAACATAAAAGAAAACATAAGAAAACAAAAGATGAAAGCATTTTAAAGTCAGTTGGTGGTTTCAATTGATATTACAAGGTAGAAATTAAAATATAAACAATGGATTTAGTATCAATCGATGATAAAATAGCTCAACAATATCCTAGCCTTTTACATTTAGTTGTATCGGTACTATCATTGGCAGTAGCGATGGCGCAGATGGCTTTAAATCATGAGCGGGCTCTTGGAGATGAGCATGATAACACAGAACATGCTTTAACTACATACACATTACACACAGAGGTACGAGAGGACATTTAAATATCAGGTATGTTTAAAAGATCAAGGCGGAGACAGACCGAGTCGTCCCTTGTATTCGCTGAGGATTTGTTTATCGCTTTGTCCAGCGGTATAAGACCCTGGAGTGGACGAACCATCGGAGCACGGCCAAGGAAAACAGAAACAAAATAAATAAAACATGGGCATTGTAAATCAAAATGGGAGTTTGGTATGTCAATGTCTCTATTACTATTTTAAACTAGAATCTAAAGAACTAAAAAGGTTTACTCTTGTTCGATTTATTTCTTTAGAAACGTTAAAGTTTATCATTCAACAAGATTTAGCATTGATTCACCAAGAATAAACCTCGAAACTGTGATCACACTTGTTCACCCGTTTCCCGACAGTCTAACAGTCACGAATGAAATAGAATCTTTAAAGTACTTAACAGGTGCAACACTCTGGTGCCTTTTAACCACTCCCACACTGGCCTCCCACGGCAAAGGTACCTAAGGAACATTTTGTTCCAATGCACTAACATTTTTATGCTTTCTAAAGAATATCACTAAACTGTTAAAATGTGCGACGTGTTGCTCAAAAAGGTCGTATAATTTAAAAAAGTAAATTTGGTGCGTATAATGAAAGGATGATATGTCACCTTGTTCGCGCAGTCAAAGCATGTAGTGACGACTTTGCTTATGACGTTCATAAGGTGTTTGGTTTCCTGGATGACGTTGTCGACTTTACTGAAGGTGGCTGCGCGGCCCACCGTCGGTTCTTTAACTGTGAACTGAAGTTGCTGGACGTATGTTGGTACTTTATCTAGGTGTTCTAATAGTTCTTTTTTCGTCGTCCCAGCTGGAACCTGAAAAACATAAGTAAACCCCTAACTACATTGAAACAAGTGTAGCGACGATGATGATGATGAGGGAAATAAGTCAAATAGTAATTTATGAATAGTAAAAAAGTCACAGATCTATACTGGTCTGTGAGCAAAGTAGTAGGCTTAAGAATCAACAATAGAAATACCTAGCATTCATAAACTCACCTGATATGAAAATTGTCGTATTATTTTATATAACCTATTCGCTTCTTCCGCGAAGTATTCTGCTTGCGTGAAGAGGTCCTGCGTAGTATTTAAACGGCCCTCGCCTTTTGTAAATTGATACATGGCGAAGGCCATGGAAGACATATTTTTCGCCCTGAAAATAAAAACCAGATATTTAATGCATACGAATACCTTTTGCATACCTAGTTGGTCGGTAGATTGCGGGCAGTAATACGATCATCAGCAGCAGAAGGAGATCATCAAGTAATCATAACTTGTCTGTTCTATGATAGGAATTCAGCATGCTTCAGGACCGTGTTAAAACATGCCATATCACAGGTGATATGGCATGATATAACTAGCACAAGATAAGGTGATATAACTAGCACAGAGTACCTACCATGCGTCATGACGTATGGTAGGTATTCTGTGCTAGTTTACTTACCCAGGGTCGTCTAGCACTTCTAGTTATGCGGCATAACCTTATAGTGGTTGGCTGTGGATTCGCATTCTTAGGAAACTTAAGGTATTTCTAGCTAAAAAGTGCACAAGCAGATTAAATAAGCAGCGTTACCTCTTCACGATGTCGTTGTTTTCGTCAGTGGCAGCCCCCTGCCACTTCTCAGTCTCGGCGTCCATCTCAGAGGACATCATCTTCATCTCCAGCCCCGATTTCGCTATTTTAGCTTGCTCATCCGAGTCCAGTCGCACCGCCTTTAATGGTTTCGTTGTTGTACCGTGTTTCTGTATAAATTTGTATGTTTATTATTGAAGGTTGAGGATTAAGGATTGATTAATTGAGGAGCTCGATGGCGCAGGGTTAACGCGCCCGGTCCGTAAGTGCTGAGGTTAAGCATCTTACGCAAAAACCGGTCATCCGGTCATCGGATGGTTGACCGAAAATATTATCTCGAGCTCCTCCGTGCTACGGAAGGCACGTAAAGCCATTGGTCTCGTCTGCATTAGCATCGTTAACAACCACTAATCTGCATTGGGCCCGCTTGGTGGTTTATGGCCCGTTCCCGCCCGTTTATAGGGATATCCACAGGAAAGTCTCGGCCCCCTGCAGTGGGGACATAAAAATGAACTGATGATGATGATGATTATATTGAAGAATTTTATCTAGATGAAATAAAAAGTTTTGAATCTGCTTCCCTTCAATTTTGTATGTAGGTAAATGATGATTTAGTTTTGCATGAAAAAGAAAACCGTTACCGTCCGTACTACGTCGTAAGTACCTTCAGCTGGAATCGTTAATATAATCTATGATTAGACTTCTTGGCGGGAAAGTGAATAGTCATGTCTGCGGTTTTGTTTTATTTTATAAAATTTTTGTTATGTCGAATATTAGTGTGAAATAATGTTGGATTATTTACCGTTAAGTGTTTGTGAGTGTGCATGAGTGTTGGCAAATGAAACAAAACAGTGCAACGACACTTTTCAAATTCTCTCACGAAGTCCGCGTGAGGACTTAGTAAAGCCCCACATCTTTACTGAGATACTCGAGGGGTTGGGGGAGTATATCATTTCTCACTTTTCATTTCTATTATCATTCATCATCATTGTACAGGAAGGAAATATTGTTTATTTATGTATTACTTGTAAGAAAAAATACTTGACACTGGCTAAATGTGCTAATCGCACGAAGCCATCAACTAAATAAAAAAAAAAACAATCAGCAGACTTCTTGGCGGGAAAATGAAGAGTCATGTCTGCGGTTTTGTTTTATTTTCGAAAATTTGTGTTATATCGAATATAAATGTGAAATAATGGTGAATTATTAACTGTTAAGTGTTCGTGAGTGTGCATGAGTGAATGAAAAAAAACAGTGCAACGTCACTTTTCAAATTCTCTCAAGAAGTCCGCCCGAGGACTTGGTAAAGCCCCACATCTTTACTGAGATACTCGAGGGGTTGGGTGGTATATCATTTCTCACTTCTCATTTCTATTATCATTCATCATCATCATACAAAAAAGAAATATTATTTATTAATGTATTACTAGTTAGAAAAATTACTTTGACACTGGCTAAATGTGCTAATCGCACAAAGCCATCAACAAAAAGAAAAAAAATCTATGACTAAAGTAAAATCTTGTAATACATTAAAACAATTAAAAAAAAATTTATATGAGCCAAATTGAGAATTCTCGAGAAATAGACGACTTAGTACAATGTCGTTATCAAAATATGGTAAATATCATACTTTACCAGCAGATTGCTGTGGTTTTTAGTTTAGTTATTTTCCTGTAAGTAAGTGAGTTTTGAGTCTATTCTATTCGAAAATTTAAAAGTCTTATTACGTATTTAATGAGTTCAAAGCCACACTCGAAAACATCAGCACTTAATTCAATTTCACCCTACGTGATCCTTACCCCAGGCCTAGGCAGGCTGCTGTACTGCTGCTTGTCAGGCCGGTCGTTAGTCAAGTCCAGCAGTTCACGCGCCAGTCTCGCTGCATCAGCTAACAGCCACGCCCACATGTCCAGGAACACGTCAAGGTTCTCTCGCGCCGCCGCACTGCCCGGGTGGGCGGCTAACGTCCGCGCGGCCGTCACCACTTGGGGACCGTATATCCTCAAGTTGATCTCCGCAAATTTGGCGCTCACTTGCAACGTTTCTGACTTCGCTATGTGCCTTAATAACTTGCATACCTGTCAATGTTTTGGTCAAATGTATAAAGCACAGCAAATATACATAGGCACTCAAATATTTATGAATGGAACAACGAAAAATTTGAATAATATAAGAAATCCATGTATATCTACAAAATAGATCAATTAGCTATAAGAATATATCCTTAAAAATTCTAGCTTAAAGAGAGAGAAGAATTATGAAGTCAAGGAAAAATGGGTTATAAAAAGAAATAAAATGTGGGTTGGTAAAGGAAAGTTATGTCAGTGTGAAGTGTGTTTAGCACGTAAGGAAAATTTAGATTTTAGTTTTTTTACACTTTGCTCCAGGTTTTGAAAAGATACCAATACCTCTATTATGTGGTCTAATTGTTCGTGAAGCCGGCTGGCTATGTTGTGCAGTCTCTCTGATTCTCTCTCACCACAGGAACTAGCTAGAAACAGATATTATCTCAGCTAGGGCGTCTACCATCATTGTTAAGGTTAGTATTTCGCTAAATATGATTAATGAAGGGCGAACATCTATGCGTCGTGGTACAGGGACCCTAACTTTAAGCATACTTTGGAGAACATTACAATATCTCTATGTAAAAGGGTGTATTATTACAAGAAATAGGTGTTAACAGGACAATATTTTTATTTCCGCGATATATAACAGTATGCTTGTTTGAAACATTATCAAAAATGTTAGTATAACCCTTAACTTTATTTAATAAATATATTTTGCTCCGTTTTAAAACTTAAAAATATCACTGACCAGGACACAGTAGAGTCCGCCCATAATAAAAGCAACGCTGTACCTATTTTCCGTCGTAGGTTACCTATGTGCGCGAGGTCTGACGCGAGGCGGCGTGCCTCGTCGGCCAGCGGCGCCAGGTCTCGGGCCTGGTCCCGCGCCGCCGCCACCAGGGCCCTCTCCAGGTCGGTGGCGGCGCTAGTGGCGCCCGTGCAAGCGCTTTCTAGCGCTGCACCGGCCCCACACGTGCCTTGCTCCTCCTAAATAGGCCAATCACAATTCAAATCAAATCTGATAAGTGATAACGAAAAGTAAGAATTTCGTTGGTGTCCAAACATATCGGATTTCAGACAGACAACTTTACTGAAAGTGTGTGTGTAATGAATGTGGAACGCCATTGAATGACGGTGAGTTGAGTGGAAACGTGTAAGCATATAACATTCTTTACCTCAAGTGCGAACTTGGTATGCTTGGTAAAAAGAAGTATTAGTACACGTACAACAATAATTTGCACAACTTGCTTCTTTCCAGTGGTTCTGTGCCGAAAGAACTAGTAATAGAAATGCTGAATTCTCACCATTGACACAGCGACCGCGACTAGCCTTTCCAACTCGTACGCTATCCTCTCCGCGAGCGACAGTATCCGCTGTCTGTGCTCGTGCGAGGTGTAGGCGGAGTCGGTGAAGTCATGCGTCCGCTCGACGAGCGCGCGCAGGGTGGAGGCGAGCGCCCGCCTCCTGGCTGCGTCTGCGCCGCCGCGCGCTCTCGCCGTCCGCACCTGCCCTGTCAGACCACGCAGTGCGCCTAACGCGGTCCCTGCTTCCCACTGCGCGGCCTGCCCAACATATTAGGGCAAATATCACAATAATATCCGTTGTAAATTTGATGGCAATGAGTCGGCAATTGTTGATACGGTTTTGATGAGTGTTGATGTAGTGTTTTAAGCTTAAACTAGGGAGAATAAAGGCTATAATATAAAATAAGAAAAAAGTAAGAAAATCTACAATTTGTCACTTGTGAGTGTGATATCGACCTACTATTAAATTGAAATCTAGCTGCCAATAAGCGTAACCTGACCTTGAAATTACCAGGATATTAGTTTTCCAGTGTGATGAAAAGTTTATTGCATTTTTTACTCACCAATATCACCGTTTGTGGGTGTAAAGCTTAGCCTGTGCGGTTCTTACAACGGAAATAACATCTAGTTAATAGATAAGTAAAGTGTTAGGTACTCTCGTATAAATTTTTTTCTTTAGCATTAAGCTCAGCTAAGCACAAACCTAAGCTATTTCGAGCGTTGTTGTTAGCAAAATTATGTGAAGAAAATCGTAGGTAACGAGTTTTCATGTTTTTCTCTATTATAATTAACTAATGCTAGAGTACATTCAAGTGCTTTTACCGAACGGAGTCTGCTTCCTCATAACTAATATTTAAAAAAAATTATAGCTATTATTAACTATAGTAAACGTTTAACACTATTTCAGATTGAATAGTGAATTATCCGTATGAGGAAGCAAGTCAAAATGTTGTTCTAATATAAATTGTAAGCGAAATACTCTAGTGTATATACATTACGCATACTTTCATAAATAAAATGAAAAAAAAAGATAAGTACTGGAAGACACTCGTCTACCTACACCGATTACTTAGTACCTGTTCATGACTATCCGAGAAAGGTTGCAACTACAAGAAAAGAAAAGTGGTGTTTATGCACTGAACAATATTGAAACAGAAAGGGGGGAGAAGTTTTCGAAGTCACGAGATTTCAGTCTGAGTTCCTTCCACTATTTAATCGAGTTAAACGCCGCGTCTACGAGAGATACTAGTCTTCGGCGTATTTTTTGTTCGTCAAAATAGATCAGTTACCGCTCGGCCACGACGATTTCTAGTTCATTGTGTACTTTTTGAACACATTGAACGTCGTAGCTCCATTCCGTCGAAGATCCGTTGACCAGGGCTTTGAATACCGTTAAAAATTGGTATCGATACTTCTGTCAAACGAAGATACCGGTAAAAAAGGTATCGATAAGCTCGGTATCATTACCTGGGTGACATTTTTACCGGTAAATTAACTAACCGCTCTACGCAGATTGGCTAAAGCGATAACGTGCAGGTAGCATTACCGGTACCAAATTACCTTTTATAGAAATAACGTTACTTACCGGTACTGTTAGTTGGAATTTAGTATCGGTATCAAGCCCTGCCGTTGACTACGATTGCCGTAGTAGGTATAACGCGTAACGTACTGGAAATCCGCTCGCCGCGACGTCGTCGCAAGAACGCTGCCGACAAACTGTACTACAGTTTGTCTAACATATGTTTGTAAAATTTCTAAAAAAAAAAGAAAAAAAAGACGCTCGTGCTCGTGACTGGGCCCTTAGAACACGTGCGTTGCGTGACACATCTAATTCCAAGTGATGTATGACTTATGACGGACAAAAAGTACGCTAAGAACTCTCCCTCGTCTACGCTAGCCTTAAAAAGTTAACTAAAAATTGGATCGAGCCAAAGCAGAGCTAGCGACGACTAGAAGTTGTCACTAGATGGCGCTGTTACTAATTGTAGTTAACTTTTACTCGATCGAATAGTGACGAAAACTAACACTAGGCACTCACGAGTGAGAAGGCATCTATTAGATCAGAGCGACAGATTTGTAAAAGATAGGATAAAAGAGATAGGTTGCTTTAGTGAAATCATACTTACGCGTCGGTTCTTCAGATCATAACAGAATAGTGCATATAGACGTTATAAAATCATAATACCAATAGGTAGGTAAGTATATGTAGTATTAACGGGATAATTTTGACGGAAATGCATAAATTGCGTAATCGATGTGTGCGTACGACAAATCATGTTTAATAAATAGGATAATTACCTATGTATCTTGCTCAGTGTTTTAAGTGTTTAGTTTTTTTTTATAGTTGGATAGGCTTGCATTTGACTACTATCTCACCTGATGATGTAGCCTACGATGTAATATGCTTGCCTAGAAGGTACCGATTCACTCGTGATTTGAAGACCCCAATATTATATTTGATAGGAAACACAGACTGAAAACAAGGAGTTCCACAGCTTTTAGTTTAGTTAGTTATTCTCGTAAGTAAAGTTAGATAAACAGTATCTTTTTTTTCTAAATAGCAGAAGAAGCGTTGCCTTTATTCCTTTAACCACTGATGAAGGTGTTATCTTGTTTCAAACTGTCGGAACACAACAATGCTATTAAAATTTTTGCTACATCGACAAACTTTTAGGGCCGTACAAATAAATAGAGAATAGGCTTTGAATACTTATTCCGTGTTCCCGTCATTACAAATTAGAGTAATAGACAAAATACGGAATAAATATTCGAAGCTTATTCTCTGTTTATTTGTAAGGCCCTTAAACTTATAGGTTGCTTGAATTGTTAAGGATATCTATTACGATTGATTCGGAGATGAACTACGTTTCCTCTTTCATCCTTTCCTATCATCACCTAAGGTAGTGCTAATAGGAAAGCCGAGAAGAAAATTTAGCGCCCCCCTTAAGGAGAAAACACATGACACGCCATGACAACTAGCTAGCAAAAATATATAGCCAGTTATACGAGTACGATTGATTTGGTGATGAACTGCGTTTCGTTAAAGGAACAAACGCATTAGAGATGAGTTGTTCATGAAGTCGTGAATGAATCCTTCGATCGGACTTTTTTTTTTTTTTTTTTTGAGAGAGTTTGCTGATTGCCTCAGACGGCATTTTCAGCTTCACCGGGCTTTTTTGGGGGCGGCGAGGAACGTAAAGGGTCCCTCAAGCCGTGTGAAACGAATCACCTTTGGAGGTTTTCTAGAGGGAACGGCATCGCGCACTAGTGCGCGTCCCCGTGCCCTACTAGATTCTCCGAAGGGTTCGGATCGGATCGGGGGGGGGATCGATCGGACTAGTCCACTTAGCAAGTATATCTCCTTCACTCGTTCATTCGGCTCCCAATTACTTCAGTACTTCATTTAGTCCACACTTCACTGAAGGAGAGTAAAGCGAACAGATAGATTACGAACAGCGCGTGCGGAAACGAGACAGTTGCATCGGTCGGAGTCGGAGTCTGCCTGCCCGCACGCACTCAATTTGACGTCTTACGACATGAAACATTAGGCTTATTTCAATAATTAGAACTACGAAACCGTTTGAACTAAACGAATGAAATGACGCGCTTGAACTTAATGACAGGGTGACTCAAAGGGACTACTGAAGTACTAAGCCAAGTGAACTAGATGAACTAAATGGACTAGATGAGTGACATACTTCATCTAGTCCAATTGAACTATATCATTCTTTACACTTCAGTGAAGTATTTTGCGCATGTCTAAAACGCATACACAATAAGTTTCTTACGTAATAAATTGTATTATCGATAGACCCTATTCAAGCCTTCTCGTCACTACGGTATAGCATGTATGTTGTGCCGGATGTGCCTCGGAAACCTCTCAGTCTCATGTCGCATTCCGGTGCGGTGCCGTAGCTAAAAGTATGTACGGTGCCCCTCAAGCTTCCTTGTCTGCCGAACGTGTATGGTAATTACAAAGACATGTTCATGTAACGTATCTAAATATAAATGTCAACCTTTATTCTATGTACATCCGATTTAGCGTTGGTAGGTGTTGTGTCGAGACATTTCAAAAGACCTTCAGTAAAGGTAAAGTTCCCTGGTTTTATAATCGTTAGCTTTAATTTTAGTGTTTAAATAATGATTTGGTGAAAAATGAACTGCTCGATGTGATAATTATTTCTTACTAGTGGACCCGGCGGACTTCGTACCGCTTTGACTTAAATACCTATGTGTTAATCCAAGTTATAAACTATCTGTATGCCGAATTTCATCCAAATCCATCCATTCGTTGCAGCGTGAAGAAGCAACATATATACACACATACACACAAACTTTCGCATTTATAATATTAGTGTGATGGTATATATTAGGGCCGTAGCTAATTAAAGAAAAGAAGGAATAGAGAAGAAATCTATTTTTAAAACCTACTTACATACCTAAATCCAGGACTATAGCTAAATTAATTTACAAGACATTAAAAATAAACGTTTGGGTTTTTTTTTACTTTGATCCTGTTTTTGTCTCGAGCGTTAACCTTTACTTTAAAAATGTTGTAGAGCTGAGATCAAAGGTACTTACTTACCTTTTAAATGATTATTTATAATAGGATTTACTATACCGATATTCGTGAGAGCGAGAGTTTCCACTCGAGTGAGAGTTTCCAACGAGTTATTGCATCTTATAGCCGGTACTCTGCGTGAGACATACATGCAACTACCGTATCTCAGGAATAGAGGTACCATTCTTGTTCAGAGCTTACTTGCATGTTTATTACGAAGGCGTGTAACGTTCTGAATGACTCCTGATAAAGACTTATTTCATAATTTATGACGAAAATAGTGCGCACAATTAAAGAGCGGATGCTACTTTATCACTAGGACCTTTTTGGGTGTAAAGAAAAGGTCACTTTTCGGGTACAAAGTAAGTAAATTTACTGTTATGATTGTCCTTTTCAACCGTAACAGTAAATGTTATAAGTATGTAAGAATAAAGAAAAAGACAAAGCATAAGTTTCGCCTGAAAACTGTTTCTAAGGCTTTTGCGAATACGTGGCAGATTTATTTCGCTTTGCTTTTAATTAACTATGAAATATGCTTTATTTCTTTTGATGAAGTACATAGTTAGACCGAGGTTGGAGCCTCCTTTTGGACTTACAAAGTCTATAGTAGTCACCAGGCTAATAACTGTAAACAACCGCGTTTTTTATCACGTTTAATTAGGTACCGAATTTTTCCATCTTAAAACGTTCATACTAGTCTTTGAGTGGTCTTATTAAAAAAAATCCAAGTTCAAAATCATATCCATGACACACAATTTGAAATAGCAGAATGCCCCTTTTTCATATTAAAGAAAACCATTGCTTTGAATAATCATGATGATGGAGCAATGATGGATGAGTCAACCTCAAGTCAGAGATTTCCAGTAGAGATTGCTATCTTCTTTCCTGATAGCAGCAAGAATTTGACGGAAATCGAATAAAATTTTTTGGTCACCCATCCGGGTGTCGTAGCCAATGTGACTTAACATTTGCGATCGTGACGAATAAAATAAAACAACTATTTTGTTTTAACAATACAATTATTTTTGTTCCAATAACAATGCATCAGCCTCCGAAGCATTTACTGAGATAACATAATGGTTTGTAAGATGAGCTTTCACAGTACACTTACACATTCCCACCGCATTCCTTGTTACTACTGAACTATTAGTATTCTTTGGTCGTGCTTTAGTTTCCTCAGCTTCTTAAAAATATTTAAAGGAACCTAGGCTACGTGATAGTTTTATAGCAGCATCGTTTAAAGTAGCCTCTTCTTTTAGAGCTGGCAATTTCAGAACAAATACCTTGACTTCATGATAATATACTTAATATACCTTTGGTTTTGAAGAAGAAAAAAACTGTGACCTGATTTTGTTATCTCAACTTTTCTAACGTAAGTAAGTTTGGACGAAGAAATGTTATTATATCGATACCTTTAGGTAGAAAGGTCGTATAAACCATTTTGGCCAAATTGAGTTATATATACCATTTTTCTCAGATTTTTTTTCTCTATCGATCTGTATATACGAAATACAGAAATTCGCAAAAAACATGTTTATACGACCCAGAAAATTTCGGTCATAACGTCTTAAAAAAGGTAAATTGTTAACGTAAAAGCCGAATGTATTTTTTTTGTAGTTTTGTTATGATGTAATGACCATAATTTATATTAACTCAGGGCGTAAAAATCGTCTTTAATTGTAAATGGTATATACGCCCTAGCGAGTTAAATACATTACTTACAATTAGTTTAAATTCGACGTCGTAATGACCATAATTTATGTGATAATAGGCTTACCAAAAATGGATATACGACCTATGCAGTTTTTTTAGGTACATTTTCATGGGGTGTATTAACCATAAATTGGTTTTTTCTTAGACGTAAATCCAAGCTAACTTTGAAACAAAAGAAGATAGATGTGTTTTGATGATTTAGCCTTTTTCATTCTCAAATTGTAAGAATCTTTTTCATTGGTCATTTTTTTATAACTTAAAAAACAAAAAAGTTATGAATTTTTATTTAAAAAAAAAAACGTTTTTCTGCTCTCCTGAAAAGTCGGGTTTTGGTTTATACGACCTTTCTACCCAAAGGTATCGATATATGTGTTAGGTTGACATAGGTTTTTTAAAATGAATCGATCTACATTCGGTTAAAATGTGTATTATTAAGAATTTGACTTTTAAAGATTCGTAAATAGTATATACCTTTAAAACCTTTATGTACAGTCACGTGCATTAATATGGATACAATGAGTAATGTATTATATATACTCATGTAAAATTTCAGAACTATTGACGTCGTGTTCTGCTCAAAATTATATAACCTGTAGTGAGTTTTACTAAAAAAAATGTAAACCTTATAGTATTTATGATTGGAAGCAATATACCACAAAATTATATCCGTTAATATTTTTAAAAGATGTTTACAGCACACTTGCATTGAAATGAAAACATACATACTGCTTACAGTCTTAAAAATCAGTTTCCAAGATTCAAAGGTAAACATATATTTCTGAAACATGTCAACAGCAGTGTTGACATGTTTCAGAAACGTAAACAATTACTTTAACATTTCTGACATAGTTTTAAGTTTTTTCGTCCAACCTTTTTGACAGATACGAGTAGAATATTCGATGCGTGGACATCGGCCGTTTATGCAAGGAGTTTATTACAAGTCAATTGTATTCAGTGGCGAAACTACACAAAACTTTGTCTTAGTCGGCCGTTTACTTGTTAAGTCGTGTGTTTAGGTTGCAGTGGCGCCGGCGGCGGCGTCGCGCAGTGGTGTTTATATTAGTTCAGGGCAAAGTCGGCGGTGTGTAGAGTTAGCAGTGCCCAGGCAGTATCGACTTTGAATACATCCGCTGATGGGCAGAGTTCGTCATTATCGATGACTTTGTCTTAGTGAAATTAATGTTTAATCAATCAACCATGACATTTTTGTTGCTTATCTATACTAATATTATAAAGGGGAAACCTTTGTATTTTTGTATGTATGTATGTTTGAAACGAATAAACTCAAAAACTACTGAACCGATTTAAAAAATTCTTTCACCATTAGAATGCTACATTAGCGTTGAGTAACATAGGCTATACTAAAAAAAATGTCCACCCGTGCGAAGCAGGGACGGGTCGCTAGTTCTATATAACTTACATCTAGCCTAATGCTTGACAACTTTATTTAGGTCTGAGTATAGTATGTGTGAGTTAAAGTTGACAGCGAATATATTTATATAGAAAGAAAGCAGTACCACCTATTGACGAACTTCTGTAATTAATTTGTCGACTGAAACGATTTGAGCTGCTTTTATTCTATACATATACTAGTCAACTGTAACTGGATCGATTGCTTGCCCTAGACATAGTACATCTTTGTGCTACTGATATTTTTATTATTTTAATTTTTGTATTCACAATTATATATGTAGTTACAAGATACTTGCAGCGTAAAACACAAAGTACTAGAAAATTTAAACAGTTTTCTGGTACTTGGTAGCTCAGTGGTCAGAGCATTTGACCGGTAATCCAAGGGTCGTTTGTTCGATTCCCACTAAAGCTATCTGAGACTGTTTGAAAATTTTATCTTGTCTGCTGATAGTTTAATTTTCTTCTGCTACTTATATATTATAAAGACTACAGTAACCCAGTGTTTACTCCAATTTTTGTCGCTTAAAAATAATATGGAATTTCATTGAGATTTAAATGGATAACTAGGAAGCAGGAGACCTGTATTAAATTTTTGCTAAAGTCAAAAATCAGTAGCTTACCTGTATTTTTAATGATTGAAAGAAAAAAGGTCCGATCTCTGTTACCTGAACACTGTGCAACACTAGTACGATGTGCTGACACGTTTCTAGAGCGCAATGCCCAGAACAATAACCGAAACGTCATGAGTTAGACCAACGATGAATCGACTTTGAAAATAGAAATAAAATTACTGTCGTTCTACCACGATGTCTACAGGTTACCTACCTTATTATTTGCACTTATTATATGAAAACTAATACATTATCTACACTGTAGTCGATTGCGATTTGCGTAAACACCACAAACTCCCCAGTTATCTATGCAATGACGTGTTTACCTAAATTCCTGTAAGCTTACGCCGCATTGTTCTCCCAATTGCCTGGCTCTGTTCAATTTGCATTTGTCCTCCATATAATAGTGGGGATTTAGACATGAACATTGCGGCGGCCTGCTTTGCTTAGGGCTCTGGGAACTCAATAGAATTGCTTGTCTAACAATTGATAAGCCAATATGGTTGTTGCTATCAATGCATGATCTCTTAAAGCAACGTTAGTTTAAGCTAATTGACTTTCAAAATAGGTGAAGAGAAGGTCCTACAAGTAAAGTTTATAGCTATTTGACCATGATAACATTCCTTTGTATTTAGGTATAAGTGTTGCAATGTTGGTACCCTGTACCTTTGATTACCCCTACTAGAAAAAAAAATCAGCTGGTCCATACATTTTGGTCGAATGAATATTGATGTTTTGTATGGAACAGCTGATTTTCTTTTTGACGTGACAACGTCTTATATTTCGATAGAGCCGGCTGCACGCACGAAAAAGTTCGGCGTTACCTCGCTCTGAGGCGTTCCATGTAAGGCTTGAAGTGCAAGCGAGAGCGCGGAACGAGCGACAAAGAAGCACAATCGGCTGAGTAGAAATTTAGCCGTGCTGCTGTGCAAGCCCGTGTCCGGCATCGCCACCGCGGTACTTACCCCCAACACCCCCCGACACCCCCAACACCTCCCGTCACCACCAACTCCTCCCGCCTACCTGTTCGACGGGCTGCTGCTGCTGTGCAAGCCCGTGACCGGCATCGCCACCGCGGTAAGAACCTTCAACACCTCCCGACACCCCCAACACCTCCTGACACCCCCAACTCCTCCCGCCTACCTGTTCTATGGGCTGCTGCAGGCTGCTGTGCAAGCCCGTGGCCGGCATCGCCACCGCGGTACGTACCCCCAACACCCCCCGACACCCCCAACACCTCCCGACACCCCCAACTCCTCCCGCCTACCTGTTCGACGGGCTGCTGCAGGCTGCTGTGCAAGCCCGTGGCCGGCATCGCCACCGCGGTACGTACCCCGAACACCCCCCGACACCCCCAACACCTCCCGACACCCCCAACTCCTCCCGCCTACCTGTTCGACGGGCTGCTGCAGGCTGCTGTGCAAGCCCGTGGCCGGCATCGCCACCGCGGTACGTACCCCCAACACCCCCCGACACCCCCAACACCTCCTGACACCTTCTTAAGATGTTGTCACGTTCAACTATCGTCAGTAAACCGACTTTTTGATGTTGTAGAAAACTATGGACTGCAGTTGTAAGGGCTTTAATTGTTAGCATACGTTTATAATATGGTAGAGATGTGTGTGTGTATGTGACGGATATACTATATGTACACAAATTCAATGTAACTGCCTTAAAAGACTCGAAATGTTGCTTTGCTACCATCGAAAATCCCAAGATCTACCTAACACTTTGGGATTTTATAACATCAATTGAAAGTGTCAATGATGAGAATCAAATGTCTTTGAGAAACATTAAAAACGCCTTTCCCAGTGCTTTTCTCATAAGTCAGTCGTTCTGTTTATGTTAAAATTTCTCACCTACCTAGCATAGCCTACCTAGCCTTTAAAATGTTAATAACTCACTCTTATATAAATATTCGTATGGAATTTGTTAAACATCCCTAAGTGAACAAAATTTTCCTGGTAAAGGTAAATAAATACTCTCTACATATTTACTGCTTAGCTATACCTAATGTATTGCTCTACCTATACATAGTTCAGTTATCCACATAACTAGGCCCAGGCATCTTCCAAATGTATACAAACAAAACACTTGTAAGATATATATACAAATAAAAAAAACTTGTTAAGTATTACTTGCTTAGATAATTTTTATGAAAAGCTCCAGCATAATGTTGCCCTCATAAATTTTTTTTTGTTGTGGTGTGGATGTGGAGCTCTGCTGCTAATATCGAAAATGTTTGTCATTCTACAGAAAATATTAGTCCGCACAGCAATACTTCATGAAACAGGTGGCCCGTTCTTGTGAAAATGTTTAATACTTTTACCAAACTTCCACAAAAGTTGTTGAAATCCATTAAACGTTGTAAAGAACAATTTTCAAGGCGTTACGGGTACATTTCTAAGAACAGCCTTTTAACCCTGGGAATCCTCCTTATGGATGGCTCTGCCGTCCTTCATCCAATATATTTACTTTATAGAGACGGCCGACAACCGCAACGTGTTAAATTATTGGAAGCACATATTGTCTAACGTTACGAGCAAAGGTTATTTTAAAATAGAAGATTATTTAAAAGGCTGTTTTGTATTGCAATACAAAACATACCGTAGAGATATTAACAAAGTCATGGCGTAGTTTTGTCGTTCTAAATGTTATGTTAAAAGGTCGTTTTGAACAAAACGTTTTATAGTTAAAGCAGGTTGAGCCGTTGGCCTCAGCTACTGTCGTAAGATGTCAATACATAATAGCACCCATCAACCCCCTTCGTTCTGGTATTGTGATTATACCAAAGTGCTTCTACAACAGTAGAATGACCTAATATATTATGACAAAAGGAATGCTATTGTTTGCTACAATGTAGTTTTGTGTGTCATCTACTTATCTAATACCTTTAAACGAGCAATTCTTGTATAAGTATATGTATATATATAATCTGAATCTCAGAAACGGCTCCAACGATTTTCATGAAATTTAGTATGCAAGAGGTTTCGGGGGCGATAAAACGATCTGGCTAGGTTTCATTTTTAGAAAACGTCGTTTTATCCATAAAATACCGAGCAAAGCTCGTTCATCTAGGTACTAATAAGTTATACAGACAGCATTAATTTTGTTTTGAACTTTTTCTTACTAGGGCACGCGGTGATGGCTCTGCCTGGTGGCAAGGAATCTGTTGACTTCATTAAATTTTATATGAAGGCGATTGTCACAATAGTGTGATAATAACCGCCTTCACTATAGCGGTTTACATATCGATCCCAGGAGTGTATGAATGGGGGAATAATATTGGGTTCAGGGAGTTGAAGGGCGGAATGCGTGGATCTGGATGGGAATGGAGAGTCCAAACTTATGTCCGGACTAACCGCAGGCGCCATCGCGAGCCTTCCCTCGGGCGGGCACAGCTGCTGGCTAGGGATCCAGACGCTTTTTTCCAGCTGCGAAACCCTACTCACGTAGGTGGAGTAGATATGGACAAAGGTAACAGTGTGACGTGGGAGCGAACCTCATGTGACGGCTCGTCGTGGCCCGGTAAGCCGTCGCGCACAACGTAGTGGATGAGGTCCATTGCGCGCCGCATCTGGCAGAACACGGTGTCGCGGTTCTCCCGCGCCGACGCGCTGCCCGGGTGCCGGAGACACGTCTGATGTGCACAGAAAAACATCACGTAAATACATAATTAGATATAGGGTAATGGTAACAGTGTTTGAGACCTTAAGCACAGCCTTCGACACAACTTTCATCGTCATAAAATTACATAGAATATCATTGAAATTTTACCTACTCGATGACAGACGGGAAGCAGGTGGTCATAGGTGGTGTATTCATCTGTTGCTAAAGACTTAAAATCAGTTGCTGATTAAAGGAAAAAGAAATGTCGGTTACTGGTGCCAATACCATACATAAAGAAATATAACGTTTTCAGATTGGTAGATAATAATAACTGCACGTTTTCAAACAAGCAGTTTCTAAAGGTCTACAAGACAGATGTTTAAAATATGTTTTCTAGCGGCTGGCATCACGCAAGCGCCTACTACGTTGCTATATATAGACTCTTCGAAGAGTCTGATTCGGATTTGAGTCAGTATGTGACCACGACCGGTGCAACTCGGCGAATTCTTAATACTAAAAAGGGTAGGTATGTCTAGGATACGTATATTACGGAGTTTGCGTTCAACCTCGTTAAATATTTTAATGGGTACTAAAACTTTTTGCATTGGTTTTCTTAAGGGGGTGCAGCGCGGACGCAAAACTGCGAGTTTCAAGTTTCTTTATGATAGCGAGCGAGCGGCGCGTGGCAGTGGTGTGACAACGGTGCACGACTACGAATACGCACGCACACTAATATCTGTACAAAGTAGGCTGGTGATTTAATTAGAGCAATGTTTACTTTCGTAAAATCATAGGCGTTTGGGTAAAAAATAAGAAAAGTCTTAATATTTTCATATTCATATTATTTAATTAAAAAATAAGACAACAGTGACCTGCGGAATATCAATACGAACATTTTGATGTCGGATCATTGTTTCATTTGTGCTATATTTACAAAGTTTCTGAAGAAATAAGTTTCCAGATATCATTACCTTTACGTATTATTTATGCAGTTTCTGGGATTTTTATTCAAATTCCAAGACAACCATGCCCTTGTGAAAGGATCAAGCTAACCTACACTAGTCCTTTTAATGTATATGACCTATTCAGCGCCTAGCACTAGTGACTTAAAAACACGTAAATTTTCGAAATTCCGCGCGGCACCCCCTTAAGGCGAAGGGTAAGGCACACTAGGGCCACCAATTGATAATTTGACAAAAAATTACTAACAGACCGGATCTTTTTTTAAACATTGCGTACCGTCCGATAACAGGAAAGCATCCATAGTATATACTTAATAATTGTGCACTACTTTTTGTTGCGTGGTTTATTAACAAAACGGGCTATCTTATTTATTCACAAACAATGGCCACTTTTGGTATTTGCAAATGAATACAAAAACAAACCTAAAAGTAGTGCACAATTATTAAATAATAGATGTTTGCCTAGTGTCGGAAGGTCCGCAATGTTTAAAAAAAATCCAGTTTAGCAGTTATCAAATTAAATCCATTAGCGTCGCTAGTGTGCTTTACCCTTCGCCTTAAGAATATGATTCGATCATTTTAAGTATGTTGACGACGACGGACGGCGGTGCCGACGACGGGCGGTGGGTGCCGGCGGCGGCGCGACGAATCTCGTTGCAAATAAAATAATAATATAGAGCACAGTAAAGTAGAAAAGAAATTGAATAATGAGGGGCGAGGAATGAGAACGATGGGCAGAATTAGGCAAACCAGATTCTGCTGGGCTTTCATCGTGTAATTGACCCACTTCGCCTTAAGCACTCAGCGAGGGCTTTTGCTATTTAGATTTGGGCTTAACAAAGTTGCTTCCTATTTTGCATGCTTGTAGTAAAATCTTGAGTAGAGTTTGAATGTAACGTGCGCATTGAAAGTTTGCGGTATGTAATCGGTATTTAAAAAGACAGTGTAAGTGATATTTTTTTGAAATAAAAAATGTTTTTAAACAAATCACTTATCAATATTATTTCTTAAAATATTTTTAATATGGTTTTCTTATGTTTACGTAAACACTACACATTGCCGTTGTTTATCCTGGTGATGACGTTTAGAACTCTTTGCTGTGCCCTATGACGCTATGACCACGGATCCTGCAAAGTGGCCGAAACGTCAGGAAAAACATTAAATTAAAATGTAACATAAATGCAAGTAGATCCGCAAAAATGGTTTCTTTGCAATATTTTTTAAATTTCATTTTTCTATTCTAACGAAATATAGGAGTCATAAATGCTATTCTTAAGTGTCGTTACTGTTTTTAGAGACCACAAAACGTTTGTAGTACGAACTTAAAGTTTGTAAAAGAGTCGCAACTGATAACTCTACACGAATATCTATAAGTATATTAAGTGAAGCAAAAACTTTGTACCCGTTTTTACGAAAATTGCGCGGACGGAGGAGTATGAAATTTCGCACGATATCCGAATGTTATTATTTTTTTTAAATTATGCATAAAAAATACATTAAATCAACATTAAATCAACAAAAAGAACATTACACACACTACCATGTATTTGACACACACGTATTGTTTGTCTTTAATGTCACCTGTCAATGCCAATCTAAACTCATATTCTATCTTTTTTAATTTTTCATTGCTTAGGATACAATCCGTGCAGCCTTATTAAATTTACGGAATTTCGACCACTGGGCGACCACTAGTAATAATAAAAATGTAATAGCAGAGGCAAGAGAAAAACTGTGCTAGTAAATTAGATTTGAATTCAGTAATTTATTACATGAATATGTTAAGATGTAGCTGACTTGTTATTTATATCCCAAATTCCGTTTAAATAAAACAAAATGAGGAAAAATACCTACGGTAGCTGTTGTCTGGTAAGCCTTAATGTGACGTATCGCTCTGATTACGGAGCTTGATCCTACAGAGAAGTCTCTATCGTATCTATAAATGTATCTATAAATATATACTTAGATAAAGTTTTTGTTTTAACAGTATTATTTGCTTTCATTAAACTGTAGCGTATAAATGCTGTATGATTGAACGGTTAAAATATGAAACTATTTTTCTGCAATAGAAGATCATGTTTTTTATAGTGTCTTCATCACTGTGATATGGCATCAGACACACGCTGCGCTTGATGGCGTAAGCGGTAACTGTAACCTACGGACGTTTACAACTCCAAAAGGCACCAACGATAATACTTTATTATTGCTTATCTTGTAAAAACCATTCTTTTGTCTAGACTAGAACGCAGCAAATGGCAAAGAGCAGCAAAAGCAACGAAATCACCGGAATATTTTACCATTGAAAATGGTTATCAGATGCAAATCGCCTGAGACGTATTTTTGGCCATAGCTCCGAGGATTTTGGTAGAATTGAGATGGAAATAGTATCAAGAGTTGAGGAATTTATCGAGACACGTGTGAACGTTTGAATTTTGAAAATTGACTGGAAACTTTTTTTGGAATTTTGAAAAACGTAAAAAAAATCGGGTTTTTGGGGGGTGTTTGTATACTAAATTGTAAATATTTAAAAAAAACCAACTTAAGAAAAAATTTAAAAAAGTGTCCTAGGGCATTAGTTTAGCTACAAAATGACGAAAATTTTTGAAAATCGGTTAATAATTGTGTAGGTGGTCCCTTTAGTCTTGGTATTGTAGAAAAACGGATGTTTCCGTATATAAAAAGTGATGTAGCTTCTTTGAATTATTGACCGATCGTCATAGTAATGGTGTTAAAAGATGCGGATGCAGGCGAGGCGAGAAGAGATGCAGCGGATGCGTTTAAGTTGGAATTGTGTTATTTAAAATAAAATGTTCTTTTTCGTAAATTGTTTTCAATGCTCCGATTCTTCCGACTGCGAAATCTGTGATTTTTTTTCTGATGATAAATAAATTCTATTGCAACTTTTTGAAGTACGGCCATCATTTGGTATAAAAAATAAGTTTCGCATTCACGTTAACCGTAATTATAACATAATTATAATACATTATACCTATTGTTTATATTTTTAGTAGAGACTCAATAAAGTTAAAAGTAGATTCATTCCTTTTTAGCGACTAACAAATACAATTGTAACGTCATTGAGCGCAAACTCGGGGATTTCCTATATTTAGATTAGAACCCATCTGAATGGAATATGTACTTCTACCACCAAACTTAACAAACTATGTATTTTGTATTGTTATAGAAACATCTAAACTTAGAGGCATAATTACGAAGACTTCAGGGGTCAGTCACGCGTGACAAGGTAATACAAATTGCTGCTAGCGTTACGCTCTTAGGTAAAATGTGCTGCCTTATGCGTAATACCTTGGTGTAGTGGCGTAGGCAAGGATTCAGAGACTGGTGATCGGCTAACTATCAGGCGTACTTAATGGTATGTATCAGGTATGCTTGTATGCCGATTCAGTGGAATAAAAACCAAAGTACAATAGTCAAGACCATTAAGAAGAATAAGAGCGACTGTAATTAATTTGAACGAACACTAAAAAGACCTGTTTGTTTTAAAGCACATACGGTGAAGCTTACTAAGAGCGAACGAAGTCCTCGATAACTTAATGAAATAAATATACCGTCTTAAAGACTTCTATTATATTTTAGCATTTATTTACGGCGAAGTGTATTATTTGTGAAGTTTTAAAGTCACAATAGAAATGACTTGATTAGGGCAGAGTGCAATATTTTAAATGTATACAACACACTTTCCAGCGAGCGGTAGGTACTGTGAAGGTACTCGACTTTTTAATATTTTCGAGTCCTTGCAGTGTATCGACTCGTTGTTGAGGCGTTCGTCCGCGATACTTGGTTTGAACACTTCGGTTTAGGTAGCACAAAGTGTATTTATGTTTATTAGGAACAGCTATAGGTATTACAAAAACACAAATGTTGAAAAAATTTCCACGAGCAGGATTTGAACCTGCACCCTTCTGACATACCGGTTCAAAGTAAAAAGTGTTGAATAATTTCAGCGGGCTGGTTAGAACCACGATAGCTCAATTGGAAGAGCACCTGACCCGGTATGTCAGAAGGGTGCAGGTTCAAATCCTGCTCGTGGAAATTTTTTCAACATTTGTGTTTTTGTAATTTGTTCGCAACAAAATTCGCGTTATACATTATTTGAACATTTTATAGCTATAGGTATTTCGGCTGTCGTCGTTTCTATATTCAGAAAAAAAAAATAAGTTGACATCTCTGTGAACAAACAAGAAAAGTATAAACATTTTTAACATAAAAACTAAGCGGTAAACTGTATTACAAAATTTTGAGAGCTTAGTGTGTAGCGAAACAAATTCAACCTTCTTCTTGTACACTACATTGAGTATTCTGTCTGTCGGGAGTAGCTTTAGCAATAAAATGAGATGAAAGGTGGTCGGCATTAGGCGGAATCGTAAACCCGTAGTCCGATCTAGCGGCGCCGGGCGGTCTTCGTAATTTGGGTTTCGGAGAAGAAATTAACGAACTTTAAAAAAGAACTTTCCGATCTACTTTGACTGATAAAATTCTGCTCTGCGTTGCTAAGTAAATGTAATGCCGTCCGTCTCCTTATTTATTATCACAGTCACCAATTTTGAAAATCCAGATGAAGCTAACCTGAGATAGGTAACAGTTTTTTTAAAGTATTATGCATCTCTTGTACGTAGTTACCTAATATTTTTTATTTGTGTATTACATTGTTTGTGTTAATAAGCCTATAAATAAAAATAAATAAACAAATATCATGCTCAAAAAGTGGCTCTGACATTTATACAATCTCTTGGCGCTACCTGGACAGAAGTTTAAGAGTGGTTTTATATGTATCGTGCAGTTTTTACTATTTTAATTAAGTAAGACAGATGTTTTTTTTAAACACATAAATAAAATAATATATCAGTATATGTATTAATTGACGTTTCATTTTATGCGACGTAAGATGAAATGTCGTGGCCCGTACATAACTGATCGGAAGCCTCCGGCGGACAGGGCTAATTTACAGGAGCTGCGGGCTCGCCGGACTCCGGGATTGCAAATTTATGGCGATCCATTGGTGTTAATAACAATCCCTTGGGAGGTCGCCGTTAAGTTTAATACGAACCTGAAACTTATGTATGTGTGTGCTCGGTTGATATTTTATTAATTTACTTAAGTAAATTGATTGTTCATCAAGTTTTATCTATTTACCAAAATGATCTCACCGTTAATATACGTAAGATGCGATGATGAGAGTACCTGGCATAGAGTGCGTGTGAACCGATTACCTACGGTGTCTTGAGCCGAAGTAAGTGAGCATGTTTGGTGTATCATGTGTATGTGATCTAGGAACAGATTGGAACAGTCCGAGCACACCTGTTGCGAGAGTCCAGAGACACGGTGGAGTGATCGAGCAAGTTCTTGGCTGCAGCGACCAGTGCGCCGCCGCTCGTCGTGCAAGTTGGTGTCAGCCACTCATAGCGCGACATTAAACGCTGTGTACCTTGGAGGAGGTGAGGAGCATAAGCGTGGAGCGCTCGAGCACGTTTCTGGCCGCAGCGACTTGCGCGCGCCGCCGCTCGTCGCGCAGGTCTGCGCGCCGCTCGGCGGTGAGCCGCGCCAGCTCCACCATGCCGCCGCCGAACTCCGTGAACGCGCGCACGAACTCCGCGAAGTTCGACACTGATTCCAGCCGGTCCAGAGTGCGCGCCACCTGTACAGAATGTCTCGGTTGTGAAATTTATTCTTACTGTAATATTTATGTGTTTAATTTTTGATATGCGCAAGCGCTGATCAGCGTCGCCAAACAATTAAAATTCTATTGTGTCCACATTCACGGCTGACGGCGGATTAAAAGGATGCAAAAAGGTCTAGAGTTCCTGAAAACCATAAAACGGAAAAAATAACAATATTTATAAAATACAGGGAAAAAATTAAAGCAAAAAATAATAATTCAGTGCTTACCGGGAAGGCTGACTTCCCGGTAGCATTATGGTCAGTGCAGCCGCCTAGATTGCGGAAGACCCAGGTTCGGATCTTGGCTGGGTCGGGTAGGCATTTAATTTTTTCACTGTATTTTATAAATATTTAATTCAGCTTCAGTGCAGCAATTTGCACTTAAAAATAAAAAGTAAAATAACAATATCACTTGGTACTGAAACTGATCGTACACAGGCCTGCCGAAACGTAATAGTTCTATCTCATCGATTGGTTTACAATGGGAAACGGAGAACTCTTCCGAGCCGCAACGTCACAAGTCTAGTAATTGGCCATTACGATAGCCAACTTCCGATTTGGTGTTTTACCTAATGATATGTCTAAACGCAGAATATCAGAAACTTTTTGTTTTAATGGAACAATAAGACGCATGATAACTGCACTGCTTAATCTTGAATCTGCTAAATCAAACGTAAAGCTGCCAGTCTATAAAGTTCTTGATAGGGCAAATAATTCTATTCCATTCGGTTTAGTGAGCACGCTACCTGCATAGACCAATTTAGCAACTAACTTGCGACGTGCTAAGAGGCAAGTTTGCAGATGAAACTTGTGGATAGATGGTAGTACCCGCCCGCGCCCGTATGTATCGGCAAGCTTTAACTTTGATGAAAAAAGGTTTATCATTACGCGTAAGTTAACTAACGTAAACTAAATGAAATTGCAACTTACTCGTAGTTATTGCAAGTGGTCTGATTACGGGGTCCGGCCGTTACGCCCTCATTCCGCGAGGCACTCGGCCGGGACGCCCACGATTTTTAAAATTTGTTTGTCCGCGACGCCCTCGGCCGTGACGCCCACGGTTGTACAAAAAAACTTTTTTTTACTCAAAATTTGAGGAAGTACTGTTGTGAATAGAAGTGTTTCTAATTAAGTATCTTTCAACATGACTTTGACATGAAAAGTATGATCTAGATTTAATTTCTTTAAGTGAATTGGTATTTCTTGTTTTTTTTTTATATTCCCTAAACCCAAATCAATATATGATTTGTTAAATTTTTATATTTTACATATTTTATTTACCTCTAAGTTTATATAAATCTAAGTTTCTCAGCTACCGGGGCTGTAGTATTGTAGACTTATGGATGTCTGAACGATTATGCATGCCCAAATTATGTAATTACTTGTTGATTTTTCAATTTTATTACTTTGTAGATTTTTGTATTCAAAACGATTCAGATTATTAATATTAACAAAAAATAAACAAAAAGAAAAAAATAAATGATTACACAAACAAAATCAACTAACTTTTATTTCACCTAATATTTCTATACAATTCAACTTACTTATACATATTTAAACAAAAAATACATAGGTCAACTCAGACTAATAATAATTCTATAATATATAACTCAATAATTTATTATCTTTTAACAATTTTAATCGCAACAGTACTTTCTCAAGAAATTTGCGAAAAAAAAAATCATGAGCGTCGCGGCCGAGGGCGTCGTGAAAAAACAAATTTTAAAATTCGTGGGCGTCCCGGCCGAGCAACTCGCGGAACGAGGGCGTAACGGCCGGACCCTGTTTTTTTTCCAAGTTGTTGTTTTGTAAGAACAAAATTATTTTCCTTAAGCGTAAAGTCGATCTGCTAAAAATTATGACGCGCTAGATTACTCGCCTTGCATATCATCAATCAAATTGGTATGGAACGTCACCTTGTCCCTAGCCTGCAGTAGCTGCAGCACGACCTCCTGGCCCGCACCATCCGCTCCTGCGCACAGGTTGGATTGCTCACGCTGTCTACCATAACCTGAGGTAGATATGGAGCGTTACCTTGTCCTTAGCCAGGAGTAGCTGCCGCATAAAGACCATGTCCGCGAGCAGCAGCACGCACGTCACCGAAGCGAGAAGCGAGCAAGTCACTAATACCATACCTGCGCCATCCGTTCCTTCGCACAGCCTGGATTGCTCGCCCTCTTACCACAGGTTACAGTTGATATGGAGCGTTACCTTATCCTTAGCCTGCAGTAGCTACAGCACGACCTCCTGGCCCGCGCCATCCGCTCCTGCGCACAGGTTGGATTGCTCACGCTGCCTACCATAACCTGAGGTAGATATGGAGCGTTACCTTGTCCTTAGCCAGGAGTAGCTGCCGCATAAAGACCATGTCCGCGAGCAGCAGCACGCACGTCACCGAAGCGAGAAGCGAGCAAGTCACTAATACCATACCTGCGCCATCCGTTCCTTCGCACAGCCTGGATTGCTCGCCCTCTTACCACAGGTTACAGTTGATATGGAGCGTTACCTTATCCTTAGCCTGCAGTAGCTACAGCACGACCTCCTGGCCCGCGCCATCCGCTCCTGCGCACAGGTTGGATTGCTCACGCTGCCTATCATAACCTGAGGTAGATATGGAGCGTTACCTTATCCTTAGCTAGGAGTAGCTGCCGCACGACGACCATGTCCGCGAGCAGCAGCACGCGCGTCACCGAAGCGAGAAGCGCGCGCGCCGCTGACACCATGCCCGCGCCGTCTGCGCCTGAGCACACTCGCTCGATGGCTCGCCCTGACAAAGAAAAAGTTATTAATTAGTTTTTGGCCATCGAAAGTGTAGTCAAAAGACTATGAAAATAAAAAACAAACAAAGACTAAAAAGTCTTTGTTTAAATCTTACTTTCTAAAGATCAGGAGATAACTCTTTTTTCATCGCAAATATTTAGCTATCATCGGGAATTATGCTGAATTTGGATTGATCTCTATAAAGATATCATTATAAAAGAATGATGATAGGTTTTGGTAAGCAACAAATTAAGTTGACAGTTTTATCCTTAAGTTTGCAACTATTACTTAACATGTAACACTATAAGGTAAGTCTTAGCTAGAGCATTGGTGAATTATATCTCAAAATTACCCCTTCAAAGTAACATAGTTCCTTAGTACAAATAGTTGTCACAAATAGGGTGTCGGTGCCTATTAATTCGCCGGGTGAGGCCTAGCGCCGAGAATTAATAATTTAATGAATGCCGCCACCCGCCGCGCCGCCTTTGTTGCCAAGACGCTGCGATCAATTACCGACAACTTCATCATTTGGGAACGCTTTCAATTACAATTTCAGCCTAAGTTAATAGAATTTTTACGATGCACTTGAGAAAGGTGACACCTAAAGGGGTTCACACTTCTCGAAAGCAAGACTATATCCGATTTTGTGCCAACAATTGAAAGTTTAACTCCGTGGACGAGTGGCTAAGCGCTCCTGGGTTCAATTCCTATGTCAGGCAAAGCTTGTTTCGGATTATCCGACGGGTTCAATGCTATTTACTTTATTTTATTAATTAAATTAAACGCATAAATATTTACTAGTTAATCTTTTTATGTAGATGGTGTCCTTGATGGCAATGCAAAACTTTTTCCATTACCGGTATATAAATTATCATTCCAGTACGGAACTAAACTTGCGAGATAGCTATGATTTATTGCTGTAGATTGCGTGTTGATGTTGGGGAAGTAATAGACCGGCCGTGTCCGGTGGGGTCAGATAAGGCCCACTAGACGAAGTACGTGTTTCGGTTGGGTCAGTGGAGAACCCATGTTTTGGAGAAATGAGTTTGAAACTCTCTAGTTTCAAACTCATTTCTCCAAAACATGGGGTCACCTCTGTGAAGCAATGCAGTTGAATTGGTCTATTCTTCGCTTGGTTCAAGTATGAAAAAGACATCTGTGTAAGCATAGAGAGAATCCAGAAATTGGTAACAAAATTAAAATTGTTCTAAAGAGTATTATAGGACGTATAATCGCTTGAAACGTTATGATTGTGGAGTTTACATGTACAAAAGGTAAGGAAATATATATACGTTATTGTTTCATTCAAATAGACCAATAAAATTTACATTATACAGAAACATATAACTTCAATGAATTGTAGGGACGCGATGATAACTACAAGTGATGCTTTATGTACTTGATACATAATAATACAAGCTATAAATGTTCAAATAATTTTTAACGCAAATTTTGTTGCGAACAAATTACAAAAACACAAATGTTAAAAATTTTTTTTTTTAATACAAGCTATATTAAAAAGAACAACACCTACCGGAAGGTTTATAGTAAACGGCTGTTATATTTATATACAAAAATTACTATGTTAATCAATATCATGAAATATCATGCATAATGTTCGAGGTGCTCGATGGCGCAGTGGTTAACGCGCCCGGCCTGCGAGTGCTGAGGTTAAGCAACTTTCGCAAGGGCCGGCCATCGGATGGGTGACCAACAATTTATCATCTCGAGCTCCTCCGTGCTTCGGAAGGCACGTAAAGCCGTTGGTCCCGGCTGCATTAGCATCCGTTAACAACCACCAATCCGCACTGGGCCCGCGTGGTGGTTTATGGCCCGTTCTCCCTATCCATCCATAGGGAAGGCTCGTGCCCATAAAAATGAGCTGATGATGATGATGAATCATGCAATAACGCAGCAATTATACCAAAAAATTGTCGTCAAAACTTAAAGAGTATTAATGTAGTAAAGTGCCACGCTTATCAAAATAGGACTTACATTTCCTACGTTAGACTCGTATAGATAGAGTCGTTTGTCATAGAGCCTAGCCCTGGCTGATATCGCAAGGCCTTGGGGAGAATGACTGCCAATTATAGTGGCTCGCTGCCGAACTATCACAGCGTAGGTAACATACCAAGGTTTTATGCAAAAACAGGCCAAAAGGTATTCTTTTAGGAAATATTCAGTAAGCCTAGCACGAACCTCTATTGATATCGTTACGTAAACGTTACGATAACGTAATAAATTCTATGAAACGCTTGGGTGCCAAGTGTGTGTTTCATTCGTCATTCGTTAACGTTAAGGAAAACGAGAATTTGTATGGCAATATTTTAACTCTTCTCGTATGCCGCCAGGAGGCGCTGCTTCAATGCCATGCCAAACGTAATCGAATTAATACGGATAGTATAAACAAAACTCACACTAGACACCCTGTCAATTGTTAGCTCCATTAAGGAACGTTGTGGCGCTGTATCAATATCCATACAATATTCCTTTACGCTAACGAGTTCTCATTCACGAATTAGATAGGTAATAAAACGTAGGCCTAGCCCACAGTTTTCGAAAAAGTCCAGTATTTTTTGTTCGAAGTTTGCGGACACTTGAGACTGCGCTTCCATGTAGGACTTACTTCCGTTGTAGAAGCGCTCTTGTAATAACTTTATGTATATCGTTATGTGGCTACGTATAGATTATTTGTCATATTTTACGTTTCCGGACAATTAACTCTTACATTTAAGATTAACCACTCATGTGCTCTGGTTATTGTGTCTGGGCCCGAAAGCGTCTGTGTATCTACGCTACAACAACGATACATTGAAAATTATGAAAGAAAGAAAGAAAAAATATGTATTTATCAAGCATTTTAAAAACTAAAATTAATAACTAAAATGTACATAAACGAGTATGTTTGGGAAAATGGAGTGGGGGGCAGTACAAAAAGTCTTTTTTTCTGATGGCCAGTAACAGTTCACCCAGAGAGATAGCAAACTAGCAACCGGTCGAAATACAGTTGAAACGAGTAGCCACAATGAACTAAATGCATTTCAGCTCTGCACGCCCCGTCTGCGTTATCTGTTTGCGGTAACAATTGTTCACAATTTGAAACGTCCGTCCGTAATTGCCGTATTCGTAATTACCGATATTCAGCAACCGCAAAGGCGTCTATATCTTTTTTTTCATATCTGGAATATCCTACCCCGTTCGTAATCTCTTCATTTTAGAATAATAATTATTAACCTGTGTGGTGCCGCGGATAAAGAATTGCACCACCCCATATCTTCCCGAGGGTGTCGTAAAAGCCGACTAAGGGACCATTCCAGAGGATGGGCAGCAGTATCTCTCTGAGGTTACTTTTAACCAACTGCGATCGCTAACCCACCTGCCAAGCGTGGCGATTACGGCAAATACCCCTCATGGAGATCCGTGGGGGAGGCCTTTGTCCAGCAGTGGACGTCTTTTGGCTGAGATGATGACGATGATGAATTATTAACGTGCTTACTAAGTCCCATGTTTTTGATATAAGTATGTGAGTATCTGATATTTCGGCAAAGTTGCATGCGCCATAATCACATAGGTACTGGTATACTGAAGTTATTGCGAATGGGTGTTTATTAGCACACAAAACGATCTATTATTTTCATTAGTCGTTTTCTGAGCTCGATGCTCGTACGAACTTATCTGGAAATATTGGAGATACACACCAAAAAACATGGTATTAGTTTAATTATTCTAATGTACTTAAGTGATCATGACAGTTTAACAAAGTTATACTTTTAAATGAAACAACTTTTACGGATCTACTCGCGTTTATTTTACACATTACTTTTTAATGTTTATCCTGACGTTTCGAACCATTTGCAGGGCCCGTGGTCACAGGGAGACTGAGGTGTTGGTCGTCTCATAATTAGTTAGTAGCTTGTATACCCTCATTTAAATTTAATCAGGTGCGTTCCGTTTTACGCAGAAAGAGCTTACAGTATCTTTTGGTCTGGCAGTATGGTGTTGGGGCTGGGATTTAATATTTTGTATGATGGGATCCCAGGCTGGTGGTAGATTCCAACCATCTTCTCTATTAAAATTAGGATGTTTTTTAAGTTCAATAGCCTCGCGTATCATCCTAGGGATGAATCGTTGTTCTCTAGCGAGTATTTGTGGTTTATCAAATCTGATGTAATGGTTGGGCCCCTCTAGGGCATGTTCGCATACTGCAGACTTATTTTCGCGCCTATATGTTCTTTAACGCGGGTTCCTACACTTATCTTTGTTGCCCGAAGTAAGAGAGCCCACAGTATACTTTTAGTTTTATTTATATCATTAAAACGAGCATACGGCATAGTACAGTCAATACGCAGTTGCACCACTAATGGTCTTACGTCTTGTATCTCTATACCCTGAAATTTAGTACACTTACTGCCGTACTCAGAGATGTCAATTAAGTTTTAATGACAATTAAATGTCTTTCCTTCTCTATTTAGCACTATACATAAGAAAGTGACAGCAAGAGACTTAATTGTCATTAAAACTTAATTGACGTCTCTGAGTACGGCAGTTAGTTAGCAATAGGTAAATGATTTTATTTGATTTGATTTGAAATTATATTGGAGATGAGAGACCCTCAAAACCGGAACAAACAGCAACAAATCATCAATCAGCATCAATTGATGCAGCTTGACAGAAGAAATACAAGTTTTAGAGAGATCGCCATTCAGTCTAGTCTTGGTTAGAATCCTATTTAAACCAAATGAATGTATGAAGTTATGTTTGAAAATAGGTACACACGTCAATCATAAATCATTTGGACAGCACCATCAATCTGGAGATCGTTTTCTGCACTTTATATAAATCCTTCGCCCAAAAAATCCTTTTGCCTTTCATTAAAAACCGATAACTCCATTTGAGTGTGGATCATTCACAAAACTTGTTATACCTACGAGCGAATCCTACGTATTTTGCAAAACCCTCTGAAAATAGCTTACGGGCGATTGGAGCGGCAATCGAGCTTAAACGAGATTAATAAATGGCTCAAAACGACATTTGCTAAGCGTTCCAGTTGGTAATTTATATGTTGTCTACACACATTGCTGC
Organism: Eudonia mercurella; assembly: GCA_963082485.1. Taxonomy (NCBI): domain Eukaryota; kingdom Metazoa; phylum Arthropoda; class Insecta; order Lepidoptera; family Crambidae; genus Eudonia; species Eudonia mercurella. Next base: position 21,123,137 of record OY720023.1, on the reverse strand, counting down.
AAATAGAAACGGTATTTCGATCTCGTTACAGCTCGGATCGGCTTAACGGTTTCTTGTTACGATTGAGAAAGTGTCTAGCGCGATTTTAATATGCCATTCGATAACGTTAACGAAAACGAGTATTTGTTTGAAGCAGCATCTCCTGGTCACAACAAGGAAAGTTGAAACTACCTTTTCTATATATATCTATATACCGGTTGACTTTTTTATCACCGTCCAAACCTTCTGAGATGACTCCTGTGATACAAACGAACAACTCTTACTATTGGACCAACTCCCTAACTCGAAAATAAAATTCAGCTGTTCCATACATTTTGGTCGAATGAATATTAATGTTTTGTATGGTTATGGTTTTGGAGTTAGGGAGTTGGTCTAATAGTAAGAGTTGTTTGTTTGTATCACGGGAGTCATCTCCGAAGGTAGTGTATCAAGTGAAAAAATCTAAAAATCTTCAATATTTCGATTTGTACAAAAGTTTATAAAACCAGTTAGCAATAAAACGTAAAACTCGGGATGTTTCCTGAGCGTAGCGTTCTGAAAATAGAAGCGTATTTTCTATTTTCCGTAAATAAAAAAGCCAGCCCGAAAAGTAGCTTTAGGAGCTCGCTCCCAAATATTCATTTTTAAAGTGTGATTTAAGAGGACTTGTAAAATAACAAATTCAAAAACTTTTCCCGCTGTACGAATGGGATTGGGTAGGGACGGCAGGGCCGGTGACTGTTGGATACAATTAAGACTTCCGACAATCATTGTTTTTTGAGTATAATGACTTCTTAAGGCAGAAATCTTCAAAGTTCTCAATTGAGGCTGTCGCGTGCAGATGCTATTGACTTTCTACGAATGTAATGAAGTTATTATGTTGGCATTTACTAACCATTTATTCCGCATTTATCAGCTTATATACGTCCCACTTCTGGGCTTTCAGAAACATACTATAAGAATCTACCCTAACATATTATGTATGTACGAGTAAATCAACCACTCCATAACCGCTTTTGTATGGAAGGTAGGTAGTAGGTACCCTTTTATTAATTCTTGTATAACATTTTATTTTATAACATTTTTAATTTTTTTTATTGTGGCACGGCAAAATGGCCTCACCCTGCCTGATGAAAAGCAGCCAGTGAATCCAGCAAGCAAGAAGTGATCTATACATATTTACATTTTGCGTAACATATTCTTACCCCTTTCCACGAGCAGGATTTGAACCTGCACCCTTCTGACATTCCGGGTCAGGTGCTCTTCCAATTGAGCTATCGTGGTTCTAACCAGCCCGCCGAAATTATTCAACACTTTTTACTTTGAAAGCCAAAGGCGCCCATTCAATGTCAACAACTACCGTCACTAACATCCGATTATAATATTTTTACAAATATTAAAGATCTGTTAGAAGTAAGCAAGCTATTTATAAAATGTTCAAATAATTTTTAACTCAAATATTGTTGCGAACAAATTACAAAAACACAAATGTTGAAAAATTTCCACGAGCAGGATTAGAACCTGCACCCTTGTGGAAATTTTTTCAACATTTGTGTTTTTGTAATTAGTTCGCAACAATATTTGCGTTAAAAATTATGTGAACATATTCTTACCCCTTTTAGATAGTTTTTATGTAGGGTCTAACGCCTAGGTGGTCGAGTGGTAAAGCGCTCAGCCCGATACCCGAAAGTCCTGAGTTCAATTCCAGGTCGGGCAAAGTGTGTTTCGGATATTTTGATACATAGCCCGGGTATCTTATCACCAACCCGCATTTGCCAGTTGTCAATCCTCGTAACGATGACTTGATTTCAATGAGGCCTTTATCCAGCAGTGGAATAATATAAGACTATTTATTTTACTTTTCACATTATTTCGGGAAATTTGAAACTAACATCGATTTAGGTAGCACAGTATTTTGTTCTCTATTAGTGTGATGCAAGTGCGTGTGTGGCGAGTCGGCAACGACATGACGACGTGATTTTTTGCGTGTCGCGGCCAGCGGCGGGCGGGGGGCGGCGGCGCGGCACGCCACCGGCGAATCTGACCTCCAGCGAAAAGTAACAAATCCGAATATCATGCTATGAAAAAACGACTTTATTGCTTCGACTTTGTACTAGCTTTAAATACGCTTTTGCAAATCATAATTTTTTGGCTTTTGATTTTTTACCAAACCCAGCTGTGTTCTAATTGCGAGTCAACACACGGCTCCTATTAACCATTGGAATGAAAATATTGAAACCCTTTATGATTACGGACTTTATTATACTTACATATTGTGACATTAAAAAAATTGATTTTGGAAACTCCCTACGCTATGTAAGAGCTAAAGGTTAATAGGAAATTCGTCCTTATAATAAATAGGTAATAACAGAGAAGATTGAGTTATTGATATTGTGTGGTGTGTAATCATACGAAGAGGTTGTCAAATCAAGTGACCGTGCTGTTTACGACACGCGTGTAAGTAATTTACACGGCTTTCGGGAAGATGTTAAAATGTCAGCGTAGCGTCATCGCTGACGTTATAGCGGGGGGTATATAAATAAATAAATAAAATAAATAAATGTTTCCCACACTCACACCAATTATCTAGCCCCAAGAAAAGCTTTCTTAAGAAACTTGTTATATGGTTAACTAGACAACGGATAAACATACTTAATATACTTAAATACATACTTATTATACATAGGAAACACCCAGACCCGAAACAATTTAGAAAAACAGGTATTTCTAAATTGATCCGACCGGGGATCGAACCCGGGACCTCAGAGATGGCGAAACTATAAAAACCGGTGTGCAAGCCACTCGACCAAGGAGGTCGTCCTACTATGTACCTACTCTGTGGTTATAGTCCCTGCTCACTTTTGTGCTACCAAACTCAGCTCAACACTACATGTGTCCAGCATGCATCCTCAAAAAAATTGTAACCTAAATAATATTTCCGAACTTTGTAGCAGCGTCTTGTTTGGCTGATAGGTTGCTGGATTGTTGGTGGGTTCTGATGGTAATATTAAAATACCAGGACTGCTGAACGACACGTCTTTATTCGTCCATATTCGCCGAGAGAGAGGGCAATAGTTGCTATTACAATGGATGACAATTAAACTTAATTATATATTTAATGTTGGCAACATCCAACAACTTAAAAATAAAACGGTACAAACCTGCACTCGCCGCGCTGTCTTTTTTACTCAAACAATTTAAGTTATTCAGAAAAACTCGATTGCAGACTACAATTTCAAACGGCAGCAGGTGTTGAGCCAAAAAGGTATGCTATTAGGGCTATTAGTGGAATTAATATATATTCTCCGTCGGTGTGCGGGGTTTATCCAGCCTGACGCATTACCGACGCGTGACTCGGGACTCAATGAACCTTTCCAGATATCTTTGTTACACGCGAGAATTTACCGCGGTCGCTTTTGCATCGGCTTGGCTTAGTAAATCTGTACTTTATATCATTGAGATAAGATTGAAAACCAATTAGAGTAATGGCACCAGTATTCAACAGAAACCAATGATTAACATTTTTGTCCTTAAATCATTAAAAAAGGGTCAGCGATTGATTTAAGTCTAGTAATAATTAGATGCAGGCCACCTGCTTTCTTGCTGTTAGGTATCCCGTCATATCAATGAATATCTTTGTAATTTGATGGCTACGAAAACTGTCACACACTGGCCTTAATTAAACTGTCGAACATGCTCTGGTTAAGATGTATTTTTTTGTATTAAAAGGAGGCAAACGAGCAGGCGGGTCATCTGATGGAAAGTAATCACCGCCGTTCATGGACACCCGCAAAACCAAAGAAATCGCAGATGCGTTGCCGGCCTTGAGGAAGGAGTTTGATTTTGAGGAGAGAGTAGGAATTGGGAGAGGGAGGGGTGAGAGATGGGCCTCCGGTACTTTCACTCATCGGACGAAACACAACAGCAAAGAGTGCCATTGTTTCACGCCGATATTCTGTGAGCTCTACCACTCAGAAAGTATTGTTATGATTATTGTATGTATTATTATTGTAATAATTTAATTTAAACGAAAACCATACAAATTATACAGCATCGGCGCTTGACCTTCACCTTAACTGATGGTATATATAAATATATATGTCGGAGTTATTTCATAGACTAGTAACGGCATGTATCGATACTAGGCTGAATAGCTTGGCAGAATAACTTGGCATTATGAAATTATCCCTGAGTCAGTAGTTCGAGCGAGTAGTGGGAGCATAGTGAGTCTATGACATCTGTCACTGTCACTTGTCAGTGAGATAACGTTAGTTTGTGAAACTCACTCTAGCGCTCACTTTACTTCTGGAGCTCGACTGTGCCGGACGTGTGCGCACTGACTCTATTCTACGCACAAAATGGCGGACGGAGACGACGTTTTCAAACAAAATCCGTTTCCATCCGCGACATCAGAAGTGGGATGTAACCTTTGCTCTAAGGATGTAATCGACGCGAACAACTAGAAGAAAACGATGCCAAGTTTTATCGTAAATGACAACGGATGTTGGAACAGCAAAATCAGAATTGGATGGCGTTACTTGATGTTCAGAAAGCACATGAGGAGATTCATTACCGGAGTTTATACGCGTGCGTAGCTACAGTCGACGTATGGATTGCTACATTCTCCATGTGAGTGTAAAGCCGAGAAAAATGTACAAAGTGCACTGCATTAGTGATTGCTTGGTGAAGCCTTGCTTGATGAAGCCTTGCTTAGTGAAGCCTTGCTCAAAAGCTTTTTAAAGGACAAAAACAAAACGGCTACTTGTGTGGGAAACTGGGACATCGCAGCACCGATTGCCTCTCAAAGGATAATAAAAGGTCATGTAATCGTTACATTATTTTTAGTGCTAATTATTTTGTCAAACATCGACCAAACGCGCCTGTTTCAGATTTAGAGGCACGGATCCTTTTGCAAACATGAGCCCACGCGCTCATACCATCACTGCGGGGCGCGGGGAAGGGCGTTACTAGCAACTGCGGTGCAACCGGCAGCAGCGACACCGACACCGGCAGCATGGCGAGCAACGTGAACCAGCGTCATCGGGTAAACAGACCTGTGCTGCATCGGCAACCCTGCTGGACGCTGAATGTTTCTGGTGATGTTTTCATGATTCAGTATGATTATTTTATAATGCTTAGAAATTTCTATGATTAAAAAGTCAAATAGCCAGAGGAAAACGTTTACTTACCGAAGTGACAATGAGAGTTACTGGACAATCTAATGTTATTAGCACTGTACTGTTGGTTATTACAGTTGGACAAGTTTATTACAGGTGATTTTGTCTTGGTTAAAAATAGTGAACGAAACAAGACCAAGTTAGATAATAAATTTAGAGACTCGTTTTTTATAACTGCGGCATTAGAAGTAGACTCACTAGAACTTAGGTTTAGTACCCCATTGACATGAGAGTTTGTTAGAGAGAGCCAGTAGTTTATTAAATGATGAGCTGTGTGCGGGTACCTGATGGAGGTAGCTCATGATTATGATACGTTGAAAGCATTAAATTCTAAGCGAACTTACAAATACACACACTATAGATTAACAGGGATGCCAGAAGGTCATGTACCAGTCGAAGTTGAGGTGGAGGTACATTGTGACCCGATTGATAATGAGTAAAGTTGTTGTATGAACTCGAGTTAGTGCTCTAATGGCTGTAACAAGTGTCGACCATACCAGTAGCTATTACATAGTCGTAGCCCGGTAGAAATCGGTGTCTATTGAGGAAACTCAAGATGTCCGTGGGTGCGCGGTGCGTGTTTAGCTCTGGCGGAGGTCGTGGTATATCAGGACAGTAGTGTGTAGTCAGAGGGTGATGCAGACGTGCGCGGGGTTGCACTGAGATGGACACGCGTAAGCGACTGGGACCGCTGTTCAGCTGTGAGAGCCGTGGCATTGGAGGGGTAACTCGAGGTGATTTTAAAGCTTACATAGCTTGTAAATAGTGACTTTTGATTTGTGCAACGAATGGTTAATGGCCCTGGTTACCTGGTTATCTAGTTTGGATTTGGATTGTCTAGTTACCTTTTCTTTTGTTATGTTACATTTGATTTGTTATCTTTCTAAATCGAAAAGGTTTAGTTTTCAGTTTTAAATATGTAGAGTCTTATGTAGAGTCTTATGTAGAGTCTTATGTAGAGTCTTATGTAGAGTCTTATGTAGAGTCTTATGTAGAGACTTATGAAGAGACTTATGTAGAGACTTATGTAGAGACTTATGTAGAGACTTATGTAGAGACTTATGTAGAGACTTATGTAGAGACTTATGTAGAGACTTATGTAGAGACTTATGTAGAGACTTATGTAGAGACTTATGTAGAGACTACTGTGAGGCTTACTGCAGAGTCTACTGTAGAGCCTATTATAGTGCCTAATGTAGAGCATATTATAGTGCTCCGCGCTTCGTGCTTCAACGATTACGCATTGGAAGCTCCGCGCTTCGTGCTTCAACGCTTACGCATTGGAAGCTCCGCGCTTCGTGCTTCAACGCTTACGCATTGGAAGCTCCGCGCTTCGTGCTTCAACGCTTACGCATTGGAAGCTCCGCGCTTCGTGCTTCAACGCTTACGCATTGGAAGCTCCGCACTAAGTGCTTTAATGTTTTCGCATTTGAATCTAGTTGCTCTTAAAAGAAGAGCTCAGGAACAGCTGCGCTCGAGGACGCGCGCAGTGTCAGAATGGCCGTGTCGGAGTTATTTCATAGACTAGTAACGGCATGTATCGATACTAGGCTGAATAGCTTGGCAGAATAACTTGGCATTATGAAATTATCCCTGAGTCAGTAGTTCGAGCGAGTAGTGGGAGCATAGTGAGTCTATGACATCTGTCACTGTCACTTGTCAGTGAGATAACGTTAGTTTGTGAAACTCACTCTCGCGCTCACTTTACTTCTGGAGCTCGACTGTGCCGGACGTGTGCGCACTGACTCTATTCTACGCACAAAATGGCGGACGGAGACGACGTTTTCAAACAAAATCCGTTTCCATCCGCGACATATATAACTCACCCGTAATCCTCAACTACTGAGAAACTGGCTCTCTTATCTCAAGACCAGCTCATTTTTACGTCCCACTGCTGGAGCATGAGCCTTCCCTATGGATAGGGAGAATGGGCAATAAACCACCACGTGGGCACAGTGTGGATTGGTGGTCGTTAACGACTGCTAATGCAGCCTGGTCCAACGGCTTTACGTGCCTTCCGAAGCACGGAGGAGCTCGAGATGATAAAGTTTTGGTCACCCATCCGATGACCGGCATTTAGCTGAACCTTAGCAATCGCAGAAAGGGCGCGTTAACCACTGCACCATTGAGATCCTCTCACCGGACTACAGTGGTAATTAAAATATTGGTGTGCTTTTTATACACAACACAAACGGTTTAAACGTGGAGATAAGTTTAGATAACATCTTCATAACTCTTTTCACTCGCACACGAAGGCGTTGTTGATGTTTTTTTCCTAAATATATAATTAATATAATAATAATATTTTTTTCTCTTTATTTTGGAACAAACAGTCATTACAATAATAATAATTTCGTATAGTGATGTTACACAGATTTTAATATATTTAAGTTTAGAACAGTTTTTAAATAAATTTAGAAGCTTGTTAATAGCAATACATAATCTGTCGATAGATAATTTTAAATATTAAAATAATAATATTAAGTAAAACACGTAAGGAATATACACTAATTTAAAATTTAAAAAGAAAGACAAAATGCAAACAACGATTGCAAAACGAAAAAATCATAAAACTAAGAGGTAAATGTATAAAAGCTTTGTTCACACACAACACCTATATGCGGTGAAATAACTTTAAATTTTAATCTGTGTTCTGTATTACATAAAAAAATATATTTCTATATTTTTATCTTTTTAATAAGACTAGTTTAGAGGCCCTCAGTCTTTGAAGTTGGTTTCTTTTCTACAGTTTGTAGCAGTTTCTTGTAGTTCAAAGAGTGGACTGTTCAAAATTTGTAACGACAGTATCAAAAAATCAACGATTTAATGTTTTTAGGGGAAAATACATATTAAAAACATTTAAACACTGGTTTAGTTTTATTAAAAAAATTGAGATTATTAAGATTTTCAATAAAATGAAATATTAAAATACTGCAATCAGCCATTTTGACTGAAACACCGCATGACGTCACGCTTGCGTAAACTCCGCTGTCAATATTGTCCTTTACTGTGTTTTGTTGCTGTGAATACTACTGATTACGCATTTGAATTGATTTTTTATTCGTTTACGTGTGATTTATCACTGGACTATAACAATGGAACCAAGCTTTGTTAAGGCAAACAGCTCAAATTTGCCCAGGATTGATGTCTTGATGTTGGGCGATTTCTTCGCAACAAATAAAGATTTTGCTCGTCTGAGTTAGAAACGTGAAAACTTCATTGTAAGTAAATTTTGTAATTATTTATTTTTACCACGTAATATAACTTAGATATAATCAAACTCGTTTTGAACTCATTCGAGTTTATTTTATTTTACTTTCATAGGTTATTTTTACAATAAACTTGTCATTGTTTATTTTTAAAGTTAACTCCCTTACACTCTAAAGTAACACCTTGTAAGTTGCTACTTTAGAGTTAATACCATGTTAATACCCGATAAAACAAGTAAATTTCAATAACTATAAAGCACCTACTAGTACTAGTAGTATTTTTCCTAGTAAACACCTAAAATTTCGCCGTAGGAGCTTTAACCAATCAACTCTTAATATTTTCTTGTTTGTAACATGTTTGGCGCGATCTATACAACATTTTTGGTGGTGTACTTTTTTTATTTTTTTTCATGGCTTTACACAAGCATTTAGCCAATGAAAAAGTTATTTTTCTTACAAGTAATACATAAATAAACAATATATCTTTCCTGTATGATGATGATGAATGATAATAGAAATGAGAAGTGAGAACTGATATACCCCCCACGTATCTCAGTAAAGATGTGGGGCTTTACTAAGTCTTTGGGCAGACTTCTTGAGAGAATTTGAAAAGTGACGTTGCACCGTTTTGTTTTATTTGCCAACATTGCCTTATGTATTAACTTTGTAACTATATAATCTGCTGCGCGTTTGGTCTTTTAAAAACTTTTTGCATTGATAGGTGGGTTCCAAAACAAATGCACACAAAATGAAAGAAAAGAAAGAGAACACACTCAGGTACTTTAACATAGATATACCAAGAAAGCCCTTTTGAATACAAAACACAAAAAGTAGGAAAATATAAGTATATATTTAAATACAAGTAACTTCTGGAAGACGAAGATCATTGGAATAATATATCGCTGCATTATTTTACAGAACATGTAATAGAATACCTACGTCATACTTTACCAAGTAAATGTTACAAAGTATATTTGCATGTGTACGTAGTACGTCTAAACTTCGTGACATTTCGAAATACACTTGAAAACTTTATGAATGCGTGTACAATTACGTTCAGTTGAAGCGGGAACGTGTTTAGAGAGCTACTCTAAGAAGCCATAAACATAAATTTCCTCGTAAACCGTTAATCTCTTCAGCGGCTTAATGTATATCGTTATCTACTTCCCATGAGCACCGGAATTTCGCACTAATAAAATGTGCCGGCTACTATCAATAGCTGCTGCTTTACAATACGAGCAAGCACTACTCGGGTGGAACGACTTCGTTGGATTGAATGTATGTTAATAGTGCTACAAACCTTTTTTTTAAACTATATCATAACATGATGTCGTACGCATACACCAGGGCTTAGGGTAACCCCGGGTTATTTGGGACTCTTTTTCTCTCGTCCAGACACGAATAACTCGGGGGGAGGGGAGGCTTACCTTGAAAACCTACTATCATCTCTTCTCTGCCACTAATATGGCTCGGGACTGCAAACAGCAAGCACCTAGTACCAGTGTTACAAAACCCACCTTACATACTTAGTTAATTTGAAGGGAACCCATGAATACAAAAATTATTCTAGAGAAAATAGCTCTCTATACTCCCTGTCGGTTATACTAAAAAATGTGGTCTGTTCGGTACTTGCCCCCTTTCTGCTTTTGATTACCAAGTGTGAGGCCCATACTATTTGTAGATATTTGCCCCCTTTTTGGAAATCCCCTACTTATTATTTTTAATTCGCCCCCTTTAGGAAATTGCCCCCTTTTTTGACTTATCCTTATTTGCATAAGTATAACTACTCGTATGTACATACTAACTTCGTAATATTAAAACTTGTATAGAAATGTTTTTTTTCTTACTGTACAAAATGTGGCAAATATCTTCTTTTTGTATGATTATTACAAAAAGGGGTCAAATCACATGCGATAACTAAAGTGGGCGAATTAAGAATAAAAAGTAGGGGATTTATAAAAAGGGGTTAAATATCTACAAATAGTATGGGCCTCACACTTAGTAAGCAAAAGCAGAAAGGGGGCAAGTACCGAACAGACCCGCAAAACGTTCTTTCTACGGTTCTCAAAAGACTAGCAATATCTTAGGCGAGTTGCTCCATGGACATGTACGTATAGACACTGAACACTAACGTACTGTGTTACAATAAATTGGTTCGCAGTTTTCATGGTAAGTATTTGTGTTGTACTACTTTATTTCTGCGACAAGGCAACACAGTGATCAGCAACGACCTTCGTTGCCATTTGTTGTAGATTTGGTTCGCTTGAGATTTCGTTATAGTTTGATCACGTGAGCGTCGCATTTTTGCGGAAATATTCGCTCTCGTCGCCGCTTCGCCGTCGTCGGTGGCTACATGGCGTGACCGTAAGAAATGACATTCCACCGGTGCCAGCGGCCTCGCTGCGACCACACGAGTTGGTTTATTGAAGTGAGCTGGTACGATAATATACGAAGTAAATTAACAATAGAGTATGTGACAAAATTCGTAAAAAGTTTAAATTTTTTTCCACTAACGGGGATGCTTTTCAACACTTTTCTGAATTATAATTTATTCGCAACAATATTTGCGTGAAAATTTTGTAATATTAATTTGTAAATGTAGAGTTAATAACAAATGTAAAGCCTCGTATTTATGGTATGTTTACCACAGTTTAACAACAGTTGATCAACATTGTTGATGAGCGGCGAGAATGTTGCTGGAAACTTTGTTTAAATCAATATTGGTTGTCCACACGACAGTCTGCGTTAAAATGTTGCCTGAGGAAGTAGTGTTGTTGTGTTCTCTGTATCTGATGTAATAGGATTTCTAAAAAAAAAAAAAAAGATGGTGAGTGCGAAACTATCTCCTGGAATATATCTAACAAGTCACCTGTACACGTCGGATAGTCGATGAAAGTGCAATTTTTTTATTTGAGTTTAGCGCAAACAACTGGGTTCAATCCCACGCCGCGCCAGTACACTCGTTGAGTGGTTAGTTGATGTGTTTGTAACTATCTATTTGTTATAACAAGCAAAGTTGTAAACCAACTAAGCCAGATTACGTACGTTGAAAGGTATAAGATAGGCATTAAAGTTGATATAAATAAGAGTCAAAATATTTTACGAATGTCCAGACAAAGGGATGATATAACACACTATTCACGAGAATTTATGATCCGTGTTATTTATCTAACTTTATATAATAAAATCGTATAATAGAATTCGTTTGAAACTTGCAATGGTAACACATAAAACATCTTCTAACCACCACCACGGGCATGATTCCCTTGCGCTGAACCACCAACATTGCATATTTATAAAATGGAAAAGTAAAAAAATCAGCTTATGCCGTTATGCCATAAAAAAGGATTTAGATGCAGAATTTACATCAACGCCGTGTCGTGTGTTATCGGCACATAAATATCCGGTGGGGAAACCATAAATTTATGGGTGGCGGAAAGTTCCCCCCAAGTCAGCAACAAGTCCTATCATCAAACCCCGTACTCCACTCTACAAAGCGATTACAAACTTTACAATTCCCCAAAGTCGCTTGCGTGTGTGGTTAATAATGGGCTTGCTGTACAGTTACGAGCGTTAACATGTAAACAATGTAACTCTAAATGTAATTGAATAAGAGTCAAAACTAGTCAAAAGTGTTTACATGTTAATGCTCGTGACTGTACCTACATTTCATACGTACGTACTGTGTACATAGATGAACGCGGTTTTGGTTAGGAATGCAATGTCAATCTACGTACGGTCTGGATCGAGCATCAATATGTATACTCGCCGGTAAATAAACGGTACAACTTGGATATGTGGTCAAAGAGATCTTGTGCAAGTACTCACCAGTAGCTCATCAGGAACTGAAGACGTGATGGTTCTCGCTGCTTACTTCTAGGACACAAGCCGGCCGGCCACAATTTATAGATAAATAGTTCAATAATGTTTCACACACGATAGACTCAACAGGGTGTCAATTTGAACACCAAAAATCCAATTTTTCTTTTATAAAATCGGTCGCGCTCAGACGCAGCGCGCGGCGGTGAAATCGTTCTGTCCCGGTCTTCTCGAAGATTCGGGCAGTTGTCCCGTAAGTGGGGGCGCCACTTTCTTCGTGAGTTCGTACCACACAAGGCGCGCCGATTGAATCGAGCGCTCTCATTGGCCAAACATACATAGTTGCACCATTTCGGGACTGCGTTTTGACACTGCATTGATTATTAATAATAAGGCGCGCGGATTCAGAGAATTATAGAAAAATTAAACGTTGGAAACGGAACATTCCGCCCACCAAAATACCAATGGGATTTTCCCGAAATTGAATGAAATCGGTAATTAAATAAAGATATGCTACAATTTACGATACTAATCTTAAAACTAAGTTACGTTTATTACAAGAGAGACGGTTATTCGGATGGTAGAGGGCACAGTTTTACCAGAGGCCTCTTAACAAGATGATCTCTAGCTGTCTTTACAGTAGCCACTCGAATTACTCCATCAGGCCCAGGATGTAAGGAAACTACGCGTCCTAATGCCCATTGGAGAGAAGATCGATTGTCGTCTTTGATAAGTACAATAGAATTTACGGTTAACGGTGTTGAGTCTTTGGTCCATTTTGCCCGCTGGGTTAACGCGTGTAAATATTCGTTTTTCCAACGTCTCCAAAACTGTTGTTGGAATGATTGGATCAGCTGCCAACGATTTAGGCGATGAAGGTTAACATCAGAGTAGTCTACATCTGGGACCGCTGTGAGAGGTTCCAGTGTAAGAAAATGACCAGGTGTAAGAACGTTTAGATCGTTAGGGTCCGAGCTTAAAGGACACAAAGGTCTGGAGTTTAAAATCGATTCGATCTGGGTGAAGAGTGTAGTGAGCTCTTCAAAGGTTAGAGTTTGATCGCCAACAATCCGATATAAATGACTTTTCGCGGCTTTTACTTGAATTTCCCAGACTCCTCCAAAATGTGGAGAAGATGGGGGGTTACGATTAAAGGCAATTCGTTCTGCGTTTGATGCTTGTTCCATGCATGCGGCCAGCTGTGAGGCTGCGCCAACGAAATTTGTGCCGCAATCAGAACGGATGACGTTACAACGGCCGCGACGAGAGACGAAACGGCGCAACGCAGCGATGAAGCCGTCGGTCGATAAGGTAGACACTACCTCAAGATGCACAGCTTTGGTGCTCACACAGACGAACAAGCACAGATATGCCTTATCGATTTTCGCACCACGATGGAGACCGAGCTTGATTTTAAAGGGGCCCGCGAAATCTACGCCTACATCAGAAAACGGTTTCGCCTGGTTAACGCGAAAGGCAGGAAGATCGCTCATAAACGGTTGCAATGGTTGCGGGCGGAGTCGATAGCATCGGATGCATCTTGAAAGGTGTTGTCGTACGGCACGCTTAGCCGCAAGTATCCAGAACTGCTGCAAGATCAGGTAATGTGTGGTGTTCAAACCAGGGTGAAGGTACTTCCGATGAATGGAGTCGATTACTGAGGACGTTAGCACACATTTCTTGGGCAACAATGCCGGGTGCCTGTGTTCGAACTCAAGGCCAGATCGAGCTAGCCGCCCGCCCACCCTGAGGATACCTTGGTCATCCAGGAATGGATTTAGTTTGCGGAGGTTGCGGGGCAACTGTTTCCGCGCTTTCAGTTTCGATATGACATCGAAGAAGAAGCGGTTCTGAAAGTGTTTGACGATCATTAGAAGCGCACGATGACGTTCAACGTCCGTTATGACGAGACTCTCAGGTCGTAAATCGGTATCACGTAAGTGAGCGTTAAACCTACGGATATAGGCTAGGATCCGACAAATTTTGTCTAAGGATGAAGACTTCTCGAACAGCTGATCGATTATTGATGATTTCTGGACGGTTTCGGTTTGGTCAGCGACAAGAACGGTACGACGCTGCTCGGGAAGCACGACGTTATCATTCGCCTGACCTTTAGATATGTCTGTTGGCCACTCAGACTGGGGCTGAGAGAGCCACTCGGGGCCCGCCCACCATAGCTCGTTAGTCAAAAGCTCCGCTGGTAGCTGTCCGCGGGAGCAAACGTCCGCAGGATTGGTCCTGGAGGGCACGTGCCTCCAGCATTCGGTAGAAACAGTGTCCTGAATGTGACTGACGCGGTTCGCGACGAAGGTTGCCCAACGCGAAGACGGTGATCGCAGCCACGCTAGAGTGACTGTAGAGTCACTCCAAAGGTAGGTCTCATGGACAGAAATTCGCATCGTGTCCTTGACGAACTTCATGAGGTCAGCGAGCAGAACCGCAGCGCACAATTCCAGGCGCGGCAGGGACTGCTTCTTCAAAGGTGCGACGCGAGCTCTTGCACAGACGAGGAAAATGCGAACCGAACCATCGGACTCTGGGACACGTAGATAAATGACGGCGCCGTACGCAAGTTCAGAGCTGTCACAGAACCCGTGAAGTTGATATGAGCGAGCACCTTCGATAACGAACTTGCGTGGAACCTTGAGCTCCTTGATTTGCGGAAGTTGTTGAGAGAAATCGTTCCACTGTGTGACGATTTCTGGTGGGGGTGTTTCGTCCCACGAAACGCCGAGGATCCAGAGCCTTTGAATTAAGCATTTGGCTTGGATTGTTAAAGGCGATAGGAACCCCAAAGGGTCAAAGACTCTGGCTACCTCGCTCAGAATCGTTCGTTTGGTACATGGTTGGTTTGACGGTTGAACGTTAAAAACGAACGAGTCTGAAGCAGGCTCCCATTTAAGGCCAAGAACCTTTACGGTTGTGTCTTCGGCTTCGGTAAATGTGATAGCTTCCGAAAGACACGCTTCTGAGGGTAGATCACTCAGAAGCTCAGGTCGATTGCTAATCCATTTTCGTAGCTCAAAACAGCCGAGGCCGAAAAGAGCTATAACTTGCGATTTGATGTCGCAGGCATCCTCCAGTGATGAACTTCCGGTTACGATGTCATCGATATAAATATCTGAAGTTAAGACGGTTTTGGCCGTGGGGTACTTGTGACCTTCGTCGTTGGCCAGCTGCTGGATGGTGCGACATGCCAAATATGGCGACGAAGATATTCCGTACGTAACGGTATTTAGAACATATTCTTGAAGAGGCTCATCCGGGTGAGCCCTCCAGAGAATACGCTGGTAATCACGGTGATGAGGAGCTACGTTAATTTGACGGTACATTTGGCGCACGTCCGCCATGAAGACGACTTCGTGCTCCCGGTAATGAAGAAGAATCTCCACGATGTTGGACTGCAACTTCGGACCAGTGAGTTGCGAATCGTTAAGCGATTTGGAGTTCGCGTCCTTTGCCGAGGCATCGAAGACCACGCGAAGCTTCGTCGTGGAGCTGTCGGGACGCAGAACGCAATGGTGCGGTATGTAGTACCTGCCTTGACCCATTTTCTTAGCAGGCACCAGGGTCATGTGACCACTTTCAATGTAGTCAGTCATGAAATCGGTATATTGTTGTTTTAACGATTGATCACGAGATAACCGCTTTTCAATGGCATGGAAGCGCCGTAAGGCTATGGCACGCGAGCCTTCAAAGAGGGGCTCAGCATTGTCCTTGAAAGGAAGGACTACGGTATACCTTCCGGTCTCGTCACGGTAGTGGTTGTTGGTGAAACTACTTTCACAAACATGCTCATCTGGGGTTAATCGGGATGAATTTGGAACGGTATCGATTTCCCAGAAACGTTGAATGATGTTGGTCAGGCTCTCGTCCATGCTCGGAGGGGCTACCCCCAATAAGCATGGAGAAGAAGATGCGAGCCGAGACTTCCCTAGAAGAAGCCAGCCGAAGACAGAGTTCAGGGCGCGCGGTTGAGACGCGTTGCCTTTCAAACGCTGTTCGAGCAACGACTCGGCGAAAACGTCGGCACCTAACAAGACATCGATCGGACCAGGAATGTCAAAACCAGGATCTGCTAACGGTAATGTCTTGACATCCTTCCATCCATCCGTATTCAGTCTTGCGATAGGTTGGTCTCCGCAGATGCTCGGTATGATGAACATTTCGAGATTAAAGTTGACGTGATTATTGGCACCGACTTGGCACGTGACGATGCCATTGACTAAGGCTTTAGCCCCCCCTAAGCCATGAACGTTGGCACTAGCGGCTTTAGGCGTTAGGTTAAGTCGCTGGGCTGCGTGTGCTGTCAAGAAGTTATTTTGGCTCCCGGTATCGAAGAGGGCTCGAAATGAGTGAAATTCGCCAAATGTGTCACGAATTTGAATTATGGCAGTAGCCAGTAGCACGGTTGTACTCGTAGACAGGTTCGACGAAGCTATTGTTTCCTTAGCCATTAAGGCTACTGATTGCGATTGGTTACCCGAGGTGTCGGGGTAGCTTGGCGCGTGGTCCCGGTGCAGCAGCGTGTGGTGTTTACGTTTACATGTTCGACACGAAAATATCGATGTGCACTCCCGTACTGAATGAGACGAATTAAGACAATTGTAGCACCATTTTCGTTCACCGGTCACAGCCATGCGCTCGTCCACAGACTTTGACAGGAAGGCGGGACAAGCCGTTATGTGGTGTTCTTTACCGCAGTAAGAGCACTTACGAATGACCTTGGAAGTGGTCGCGGCCTGAGGTGGTTGGTGGTTCGCGGTGGGAGCGACATGTTTGTCACCTTTCTTAGGTATAGGCACGTTCGCGGTGGGAGCGACAAGCGAATGTGTAACGTTAAGTCTCTTCGGTTTCTGTGAGGCATTTGAAACCTCCTTACTGCTAACGGTTTTACTGGTTCCGGCGGTGAAGTGCGTATCGCGCACTAAAGCTTCGCTCTTAGAGTGTAAGAACGCCCTAATATGTTTGTATTGTGGCAACTCGATGTCGGTGTGTTTTTCTTCGAACTCGCGTCTCAATTTCGTGTCGAGTTTCGACAAAATGTTGTAACAAAGTACGAAGTCCCAGTGCTCGATAGGTAACTTCAACTTTTTCAGAACGGTCAAATTTTCGTCGATCGTATCTAACGCGTGTCGGAAATCCTGAGCGTGGGTAGTTTTGAAACTAACATCCAAAATGTCGCGCCAACATGTGAATGCTAATTCACGTTTGTCCTCGTAGCGGGACCTGAGAGCATCATACGCACTTAAATAATGTTCGCATGCGACCGGGAACGTTCTAATTAACGATAAAGCTTCGCCACGTAATACCGACACCAAATAGTGAAATTTCTCGATATCACTTAACATGTGTGATTCATGGATTAACGCATTGTAAGTCGCGATAAACTCGGGCCATTCCTTAATAGAACCCGAAAAAACCGGAAGTGAAATCTTCGGTAAGCGCATATTGCTATGCGAACCCGTTAGCGAATCTCGCCTCGAGTTATTATTATTTGTTTGTTGTGACGAACACTGTGTGTATCTACGCTGGATTGCAACGACTCGAAAATACATCGTATCGAAATTCTCCTGTATTTCTGTATCCACATCATCGTCTTCATCCTTGAGAAGGTCCAGGATGATGAAATGTGCCTCTTGGAAACTATCCGCAATGTTTTGTATCTCCTGACAATATGAGAGGAATAACTCGGTATGGGATGCATCGGTTTCGCTTAAATTCCCCAATTCGAGAGCCTTCGAAATACGGTTATACGCGATAGTTCGTTTACGTCGCAAACTAGGCAAATTACTGACAGTGTAATTGGTTTCGGTACACTTCTTTACTCCGGACTTAGATTTACGTCTCGCTAGGTAAGCCATTATTAATGATTAAAACAGTGTTTGCTAAAACACTAAAACGATGCATGAGTACTAAAAGTTCACTAATGTACAACAAACAATGAAATTCGCAAATAAAGGCAACGATGTAGGTACACAAATAACGTCGATTCCGTATTCGGACCTATAACGCGACAACCGCACTTCGAGTTCCTAACTCGTAATTGATACGTATAAAATAATTTAACTTAAACAATGTTTACTATAAGGAATCTTGTTAAAACGCAGAACGGTTTGCTGTATTATTTTAACTCGGTTAAATATAAAGGTTTTTATTGTTATCTTACACGGTTACGGTAACCTTAACTAAAGGTCGAATAAATCAAATTATATTTATAATCCGTTAGAGAAATTACGATATGACACGATTTATTTTATTTGCAAAGTTAAAGTTGAATGAGGTAAAAATAATAATGTGATTTATTACGGTATGTCGAGCGATCGAAAATAAGTAGTCGCGTTATATTCAATTTGAAATAACAAAAATTATGATGCGGTAAAATTTGCAATATTTTATTATTGCAAATGGTAAAAACGATTGATAATATTTTGTTAATTGATACAAATGACTTGGTTAGCTCGTACTTTGAACAGAGTTTGGTAAAACAGGGAGTAAATGGCGGTAGGAATGTAGGTAGATACGTGGGGTAGTGGACAAAATGGAACAAAGTCGAACTCGATTATTGATTCGTAATTGTTGGATATTTGTTTTGTTGTTTAGTATAAATAGAATATAAACCATAAAAATGATGTTTTCGTTACAATTACGACCTAAAGTGGTATGTCGGCCGACGGAATGTACCTAAAAGTCCCGGGTTTCGGCACCAAAATGATGTACATAGATGAACGCGGTTTTGGTTAGGAATGCAATGTCAATCTACGTACGGTCTGGATCGAGCATCAATATGTATACTCGCCGGTAAATAAACGGTACAACTTGGATATGTGGTCAAAGAGATCTTGTGCAAGTACTCACCAGTAGCTCATCAGGAACTGAAGACGTGATGGTTCTCGCTGCTTACTTCTAGGACACAAGCCGGCCGGCCACAATTTATAGATAAATAGTTCAATAATGTTTCACACACGATAGACTCAACAGGGTGTCAATTTGAACACCAAAAATCCAATTTTTCTTTTATAAAATCGGTCGCGCTCAGACGCAGCGCGCGGCGGTGAAATCGTTCTGTCCCGGTCTTCTCGAAGATTCGGGCAGTTGTCCCGTAAGTGGGGGCGCCACTTTCTTCGTGAGTTCGTACCACACAAGGCGCGCCGATTGAATCGAGCGCTCTCATTGGCCAAACATACATAGTTGCACCATTTCGGGACTGCGTTTTGACACTGCATTGATTATTAATAATAAGGCGCGCGGATTCAGAGAATTATAGAAAAATTAAACGTTGGAAACGGAACATACTGTTTACGACTGATTAGTCCCTAAGGGGTGTACGTACTCAAACCATGGTTAAGAAATAATTTATATATTTATTTATTTTCATTTCAATACACAACTATCCTTACAGACTAATCCAATACGATAGTTGCATTCATTTAAGCTTACTTTAATAACATATTATCATTAACTTATCTACTAAATATATTATTAATTAATTAATTACTAATCCACATAACAGATTATGTATAAAACTAACTTTGCGAGTTCACTCAATTTACCCGAAAATATGTCAATCCTCTCATAAACTTTGTTCACTATGAGGAGATAATAATATACTTACCTAATACCTACTGTAACTGTAATAATAATTGTTGAAATTATTTTATTTGTTTTATATGTTAAACTGAATTGGTTGTTTGCACAGTGGCACGCGCCTTTTCTCATCAAAGGTATTTGCAGAATACCAGTGCCGTGACAACACGCGTTGTCACGGCTCAAACTGAGCAGAGGCCTATTTGGTGTACCTACAAAAGTTGGTGTTTATTTTTAGTTTAATTTCATTGTTTATATATATTTTTTTGTATGTACCCAATAAACGTTTTTCTATATCTATTTATATTCTATAAATAACAAAGTCCGCAAAGGTCATAATTAGGGGGCTTATCTGTACCTCTTTTAAGCAGTCTAAACCTAACAATCAATTCAGAAAAGCAGAGCAATTATGAAGCAAAAATTGAATTGCAAGAATAGAACGTAACAAATGTCAACTGACTGGTTGCTGGCTATTATTCAATATTATTCTGTCAGTGTCATATCATCACCGTTGTCGGACTTCTTGGCGGGAAAGTGAAGAGTCATGTCTGCCGTTTTGTTTTATTTTCTAAAATTTGTGCTATATCGAATATTAATGTGAAATAAACCGTTAAGTGTTTGTGAGTGTGCATGAGTGATGGCAAATGAAACATAACAGTGCAACGTCAATTTTCAAATTCTCTCAAGAAGTCCGCCCGAGGACTTAGTAAAGCCCCACATCTTTACTGAGATACTCGAGGCGTTGGGAGGTATACCATTTCTCACTTCTCTTTTCTATTATCATTCATCATCATCATACAGAAAAGAAATATTATTTATTTATGTATTATTAAGAAAAATTACTTACGAATAGGCTTGATGGATTTCATCCGGAGCCATAAAACAATACACAAAAAAAATCACTATTGCCATTATATAATATATGTAGTCTCAATCTACGTCTCTCATGCCTACCAATACGGAGAAAAGCGTATGAGGAGATCAGCCCATGACCCACTTGAGCCCAATGCTTGTCGAAGAATAAGTATGGTGGTATATGAACATGCTTCTACTAAAACTTTTTTTTCTTCTAAAAATCATGGACTATTTTATTATTTTTGAATTTTTGCATTCACTATACTATTTATAGCTACAAGACACTCACGTTCGCCTCGGTAGCTCAGCGGTAAGAACGTTGGAGCGGTTATCCAAAGGTCCTGGGTTCGATTCCAACTCAGGCTTCCTGAGGCTTGTTGATTTTTTCTAGTAAAAACTAACTGTTATCATGGACTATGGTTTGTTAGTTCTGAATATCAATTAAAAAGTAATAATATAATAATAATAAATGTTTCCCACACTCACACCAATTATCTAGCCCCAAGAAAAGCTTCCTAAAGAAACTCGTTATATGGTTAACTAGACAACGGATAAACATACTTAATATACTTAAATACATACTTATTATACATAGGAAACACCCAGACCCGAAACAATATAGAAAAACAGGTATTTCTAAATTGATCCGACCGGGGATCGAACCCGGGACCTCAGAGATGGCGACACCATGAAAACCGGTGTGCAAGCCACTCGACCAAGGAGGTCGTCGTTTTATATCCCTACAGCTGGAGCACGAGCTTTCCCTATGGATGGATAGGGAGAACGGGCCATAAACCACCACTCGGGCACACGGGCAGACGTGACCAAAGGCTTTACGTGCCTTCCGAAGCACGGAGGAGCTCGAGATGATACATTTTTGGTCACCCATCCGATGACCGGCCTTTGCGAAAGTTGCTTAACCTTAGCAATCGCAGAGAAGTACTAATCGGCTTATTAAATATATAATATGAACATCATCCCGCTATTGACGTCCGTAAATGTCGAACCCCTCGTTTGTTCAGCGATTGGTCTCGCGTTTCGTGTTTACAGATAGAGATTTGTATTCTGTCACAACAGTCTCCGCGTAAGTGGTCCGCGCTCTTCAACATCATCCTGTAGTTTGCTATCATTTTTATTTATCGATAATATTTTTATGATTATAGTTATACTTATGAACAAAACAAGCGAACAAATTACAATTCGAAAAAAGACAAAGTTTAAAAAAATATCCACTAGCGGAATTACCACGATAGCATAGTGATACTCGTAGCATAGGTAGTGCACCTGACCCGGCACGTCATGGGGTGCGGGTTCAAATCTCGCTCGTGGATTTTTTTCAACATTTTGGCTTTTTTCAAAATAATGATGTTTTTATATATTAGACAGTTTTTTACATTTGTTTACAACTACAACTTCATTAACTATTTGTTATCCAGTTGATAGTCTTCTGTTTAGTACTTTATTTCCTTGTAAATCAATTATTGCTCGCACCTCTGGGACGGTTCCGCAAAGTACCTTCTCGATGCCTTAGACAGATTGCAGCAGCGGGCTATACGCATTATCGGCAATGCAGAGGTCACTAATACTCTCGAACCCCTGCAATTGCGTAAAGATATAGCGTCACTCAGCGTCTTCTACCGCTTATACTATAGCGAGTGCTCTGAAGAGCTCTTTGACCTTATCCCTTCTTTTCCCTTTCTCCATAGAAGTACGCGTGCTGCTCTCCGGAGTCACCGCTGTACTGTCTCGAACATTCCATCGCGCACAAAGAAATTTCGTGACTCGTTTCTTTGTCGCACTGCCAAGAGATGGACACACGTTTTCTCTCCTTCCTATGACATGGGGTCCTTCAAACGAGGCGTGAAGAAGCACCTTGTGGGCCGGCAGGGCGAGGGTGACTGATGCTGCGTTGTTTTCACGCTGCACCAGTTGTCCTTGCGTCTGGACTCCGTTTCCACTTAACATCAGGTGGAGTGGAGTCATTTGCCGAGCCAGGCATGTTAATTGTGCCATTTTTCTAATCTTTATGAACTAGCATGAACAACATTGACATTAAACTGAAATAAAATATCACAATTTTAGTAGCACGATGAGCATATTATCACAGTCTATCGTATATTACTATAAAATATACAGATGCTAGGTAATTTTTAAAATCAACTAGTGAACCTAACAATAGTACCTAAACTGCAAAAATCATAAAATATAACGAAGACAAACTTAATGCAAATAACATGTTTAAATATAGAGCAATGAAGCATTTGCTGTTTAGGCGCAAACTTCATTGTGTGGCGATTACACATCGGCAGATATGAAATGAAATGAAATATAACATATTTATTAGAACACAGTTGTCACATAGAGGACAGTCACGAACATCAGCATCAAACCGACTTCACCACGGCGTGCACTCTGATTTAGTAACGCTAACGTGGCCTCCCACCCCGGGAGGTGACCGTTCCGTCAGCCTATGTAGCTCTTTCAAGGCTATAGGCAACACCAGGGGGTGTTTAGTCAGTAGGAGTCTGACATAGTCTATCTCAAACGCTTGAGCTATTCATACGAAGTAGTATTCACCTCCTCCCACCTCCGAGTATTAGGAGGGTGTCCTTCTCAAAGCGCAAAAAAAAAAGAAAGAAAAAAGCAAAATAACATTGTCTAAGAAATCATTTAAGGCGAAGGGTAAGGCACACTAGCGCCACCAATTGATAATTTGACAATTACTAACGGACCGGATCTTTTTTTAAACATTTAAACATTGCGTACCGTCCGATAACAGGAAAGCATCCATAGTATTTATTTAATAATTGTGCACTACTTTCTGTTGCGTGGTTTATTCACAAAACGGGCTATCGCATTTATTCACAAACAATGGCCACTGTTGGTGTTAGCGAATGAATACAAAATCAAACCTAAAAGTAGTGCACAATTATTAAATAATAGATGTTTGCCTAGTGTGTCCGCAATATTTAAAAAAAAAACCAGTTTAGCAGTTATCAAATTAAATCCATTAGCGGTGCTAGTGTGCCTTACCCTTCGCCTTTAGCAAACATATTGGTGTTTAAGTATAAACAGCTTAGGTAATATATGCAGAAACATTCAAACTCACATAATCATTTAAAATGTAGATCTAGACATTTTCAGTTTCATGGTTAGGGACTAGCCCGCTCGCTCTCATTACTGTCTCAAACTTCTCGCATGTATGCTTATGACCTATTTCATTTTAGATTACACAGTTCTGAAACTCCATTACTTATTTTTAACGAGAACTCAAAGTACAATTTGACATTCCTATAGCCTGGGTCTACAAACCGTATGGCAGTAATTAAAATGGGTTATAAAAAATAAATCCTAGACAGTAAATCTCACTTTACATGTTAAGAAACTCTTTACACAACATAGAAATTTTAAATTTAAGTATTTCTAGATGTTCCGCCAAACGCAAGTCTTATCTATTCACAAGCTAACGTTCTTTCTAAGCTTGCAATTAGGGAACGATATTCCTCATAAAACTTAGTAAGTAGTTAGGTTACGCTGAAATCGCTTTTCGAATAATTTCAGTAAGAATTAGATTTCAGATCTTTCTACTTTTTAAAATGATTTCATTTCGAATGTTTAGTCATCGCAAATTTCGTTTCAACGTAAAAATATTTTTGCGAAATAGGCTTTCATTGATTTGGCTCATGTTGATTCTTCTATACCTGCTTGTTTAACTGCTGCTGGAAGAAATTTCACTGTGATATAAGCAGCGCCCTTGTACTTGTCTATTCGTGCTATATTCTCCCTTTTGTTTGTTTGTATGTACATAATTTATAAATAAATAAAATAATGGCAAATTGCAGTGCTTTCGGCAACATTTCCCTGTATAGCACTTCCCTCGTCTAAATAGTAAAGAGTCACCGTTTGAAGAACCCTCCGCTATCGCCCCGGCATATCGTTTTACTACACCTCTCGATATCGACGATATCCTGCGTCACCAATGAGCGGGAGACAGGATGCGCTGAAGCGTTTCTCGCCAAATTCGCGGCACGGCTTGGCCACAAAATAAACAAAACCAGAAGGTAAGCTTTAACAAACTTCCATCGGACATTAAGAGTACGGATACTTTCGGATCATTTAAAGCTGACATATTTTTTCGGACAATACCTTGCTACGAAACTGAATGCGCGAGGTGTCTGTGCACTTGGTGCTTGTAGATTCCGGATAGGCAACTTTTAAATTTGTGTTTTAATCTTTTTTTGTTTATTTGTTTAGAATTTAAGTTACTTTATTTTATTTTGTATTTATTAAGATTGCCAGGACGCAAATTTGTATTTAAAAATTAGTTCTCAAATAAGTGACATGTATCTCTTTTTATAGAATAGAGTTCTATAACCTGAGCTTAATACAAACCAGTCCGAGCGCAGCTGTTGCGAGATTCCGTGTCCGTGACATATTGTTATCGTTGTATATATGTGTGCTGTGTGCAGCTCAAGCGCGTTTTGTATGAAGCTTACTTTCTGTAGTCTCCTTATTTTGTGGCTTAACGGAGTGCCTATAAAGAGAGAACGATTTCCATCATGAACGATGTGAAGCGACTGACGTAATCTTTAGAACATGCCGCGTTTTTATGTTTTATACAGCAATACTAGGGAGACAAGTGGCATAACGCTAATAGAATAGAAATGAAATAGAATGATTATTGTACGTAAGTCAACGATACGTATAAATGACGTTTTCACTTCAGTAGCTCAAACATGTAGGTTTTGCTGCCTGAAATAAGTGAGCAAAATGCGATTTTGCTCACTGAGTGAGACAAAGTAACTTTTTAATTTTTTTGACGTGACAACGTCTTATAATTCGATAGAGCCGGCTGCACGCACGAAAAAGTTCCGCGTGATATCGCTCGCTAATGCCGCGTGATATCGCTCGCTAATGCCGCGTTATATCGCTCGCTAATGCCGCGTTACCTCGCTCGCTAATGCCGCGTTACCTCGCTATGCCTTATGTAAAATTAATATGGGTATCATTTCCATGGTTTTCGGGGGTGCCGATTTCGAATACAACATTTATTTCGAGATCCAAGATGGCGGACGCAACTTTTTTATGTAAAATCAATATGGGTATCATTTCCATGTTTTTCGGGGGTGCCGATTTCGAATACAACATTTATTTCGAGATCCAAGATGGCGGACGCAACTTTTTTATGTAAAATCAATATGGGTATCATTTCCATGGTTTTCGGGGGTGCCGATTTCGAATACAACATTTATTTCGAGATCCAAGATGGCGGACGCAACTTTTTTATGTAAAATCAATATGGGTATCATTTCCATGGTTTTCGGGGGTGCCGATTTCGAATACAACATTTATTTTGAGATCCAAGATGGCGGACGCAACTTTTTTATGTAAAATCAATATGGGTATCATTTCCATGGTTTTCGGAGGTGCCGATTTCGAATACAACATCTATTTCGAGATCCAAGATGGCGGACGTGACTTTTTTGACGTTAACACCTCCCGACACCTTCTTAAGACGTTGTCACGTTCAACTATCGTCAGTAAACCGACTTTACAGACAATCAATTTTTTTTTTTTCAGAAAGTTGGGAATTTCTTATTCAGCCTTGGGTTAATCATACAATTCGAAACATTCACACTCTATCTCTTTCCTGCCATTAGAAAGAGAGAGAGAGACAAAGACCAGCCCTTTCGAAGTTCCAATTTTGAATTCGACCTCAAAGACAAACACGTTCGGAATCTCGTACTAACTAAAGAAATTTTGCAAAAAGATTGTCTTTTTATGTAATTTATTGAATGTTTAACTTATTGTTGTATTTAAACGAAAATAAGTATATACTGCAAATAAAACTGATATTTAACCTGTAAATATTTATTTCTAGTTTCAATAATGTTACGTAATATATTTTATCTACTAAAGTGTTCTCGCTGCTGAAGTGAAAAGTTATGTGTGTTACACGAGAGCAAAGTTTTTTGCATCTCGTGCCTTTAAATCCCTCGCCACACTCAGGATTCAACTTTAGAATCACTCGCTACGCTCGTGATTCAATCTTTGAATCCTTCGCTTGCTCTGGATTCAAAATCAGCACTCGCAGCAAAAAACGACTTTGCTCTCTTGTTGCACAAATAACTATTTCATTCCCTCATCTCGGAAAGAGTATTTTTGCTCTTCGATATCTGAGTGCAAAAGCCTTTTTTATCCGCTAGAGGATAAAGTAAATTGAATTTAGAACATCGTGTGCACTAAGTTTGTGAATTCAAAACATCATTAAACCTATTTACTTCTACCTCCATGGTGCATTTATCAGTACACAAGTCACTAACACCAACATTACAGTACCTACAACAAAAATATTACACTCAACTTAAGTATCTGTAGCAACGTTACTTTAATTTTTTCTTAATGATACCTAAGTATTATTAATTATAATTTATAGATTATTCTGTAATACTTAGCTATCATAATGTAGTAGTTAATACCTAAACTGAAACAAAAGTATCTTGTGATTTTAAATGATTTTTTTTTGCATTAGTCATTTCCTCGCTGAGGTGCGATGAAAAGTTACGTGTTGCACTCGAGTGCAAAGATTTTTCACCTCGTGCTCTTTTGAATCCCTCGCTAACGCTCAGGATTCTAATTTTTGAATCACTTGCTGTGCTCTTGATTCAATTTTAGAATCCTTCGCTTACTCGGTCATCAAAATTGAGCACGCGGTTAAAAAGCAACTTTGCACTCTTGTATAACAAATAACTATTATATGTCTATCCCATACAATGATCATTATATTTAATTTCTATTCTATTAGCGTTATGCCACTTGTCTTGGGGGGCGGCTGTTAGGCCATTGAAATGAAGCAGTTTTTACTGTTTACTCGTGTCTAATTTAATATAAATTGCATGGCCCGCGGTCACATAACCATCTGCGTTTCCCCGAAACGTAAGCCGTTATCTCTAGTAATATAAAAAAAGGTAAAGGTTTCTAAACGTAACAAAAAAATAATGCGAAAAATAAACGCTACGCGTTCTGAAAACTTTAGATAACATGTATTGTTAGGAGCTCGATGACGTAGCAGCATGAGCGTTCTCGTTGCGATCTTGCAAGTTAAGTAACTTTCTCAATGCCGGATCACCGGATGGGAGAACAAAAATATCTTAATTATATCTCGAACTCCTATGTGCTAGGGAAGGAAGCCGTTAAGGCGAAGGGTAAGGCACACTAGCGCCACCACTTGATAATTTGACAATTACTAACGGACCGGATCTTTTTTTAAACATTGCGTACCGTCCGATAACAGGAAAGCATCCATGTATTTATTTAATAACTGTGCACTACTTTTTGTTGCGTGGTTTATTAACAAAACGGGCTATCGCATTTATTCACAAACAATGGCCTCTGTTGGTGTTAGCGAATGAATACAAAAACAAACCTAAAGATAGTGCAAAATTATTAAATAATAGATGTTTGCCTAGTGTCGGAAGGTCCGCAATGTTTGAAAAAAAATCCAGTTTAGCAGTTATCAAATTAAATCCATTAGCGGCGCTAGTGTGCCTTACCCTTCGCCTTAAGCCGATGGTCCCGGTCGCTATCATACGATAGCAGTTTTTAAAATCCACCAAAACACTTTGTTCCTTGATGCACCTATAATGTAGTTCAGTATTAGGTTAACCATTATTTATTTGTATACCTCGATAGAATAGTATCGACATTCGATAGCATAGTCTGGATTGCCAGAACGTTCGATCCCGATTGTTAAACTTTTTTCAGATATAATGTAAAAAACCTAAAATATATATATACCGGTTATTCAACTACGAATGAGCCTACTTCGTGTTAAAATAAGAACAAAGTACAGTTCTGTTCGATGAATGTAAAATAATACAGAAATCTCATGAACGTGTGTAAATTTTGTCAGAAATGTATGATTAATGAGACACACGGTTCGAATGTCAATAAATCGTACAAATGTGGGACGTCTGCCAGCTGAAGACGGGGTATTTCCTTCGTCGTTTACGTTTATTTTACATAATGTATTTATGTATATACCTATTATAGACTTTAACTCTATACCTTTAATGTCACATCATCGCTACTTTCAGTCTATAAACTTTTGAGTTCAGGCCTTTTTACATTTTTAAAAAAATATTTTAAGGGTAAGCACAGTGCCTTGATCTCACCTGATGTTAAGTGATGATAAGGCCAATGATGGAAGCACACTTCACCCGGGATCCTCAACTAGTGAGGCACTGGCTATCTTATCTCCATCTGCCGGAACACAACAATGCTACAAACATTGATGTTATGGCGACATATTTAGATAGTGGTAGCTAGCCAGGCGGACAAACAAGCCCTACCAGTCCTACCACCAACCAAACCGAGTACACAAACATGTACCCCCCGCTGGGGATCGAACCCGGGACTGGGTCTAAACCGGTGGTCTAAGCCACTAGACCACAGAGGCGGTTAAAATGCACTATAGACATTCACGTTGCATTGCTAACATGTTAAAGTTCGTGACTGTACAGTCGGCGGCAGATTAACCTACCCAAAACTGTCAAATTTCTACAATCAATTTTGAACTTTATTGTTTAGTTATAAGGATCAATATTCATTGGAGAAATTTGACAGATGTGTACATGAGTAGATTAGGCCATCCACCACGCGGGTCTTATGAGAATTAGTGGGTTACAACAACTGGCATCTCAAGACAATTGAACTCAGAGCCCGAGACATAACCATACAACATAATTGATTTTGATATTGATGTAATTTTATTTAACTAGTCTATTATAAGAAGTTTCAATCAATTATTGTCCGTAGGTGCACATTTATAATCGTACACTACAGGTGCATACTACTTACAGATTATTATTTCGAAACACCTAACCTCAAAAAATGTGAAAAAATTTCCACATGTGGATTTTGAACTCACTCTGTTCTTACTCTATGTTTTATAAGGACAGAACAAAAACTATTATTTGGGAAGTTAACAGTTTTGTAGTTTCATCTTTAAAACAACAATCTATATGGTATGAACGTCGTCAAAGTCATGCAATGTTTCATTAATTGAACGAAACAGTATTCCACACAGTCATTCACCTAACAGACCCTCAACCCTCTTACTACAAAACAGTGTTTAAAGTTAAACAATGGCTAAATACGTGTTTATAATATTGTGTCTCTGTCTAAAGATATTAGCTAAAAAGAGACAGCATCTGTTTTAAGCAGTGTCTAACTTTAACCATCGTTTTGTGATATAGCAGTCAATGTTTACCTTTTAATTATCAATAATGTATACAGCAGCTAAAGCTGTGAACAATCTTAACAAGCTTTTAATTACCAAGAGTGCTAATTGGGAGTAGGTAAGGGCCGGGTGTCGAGTAAACCGGGTGTTTGTTTTCTTCGTTGTTTAATCCTCAGTAGCGGGCGTTTTCGAAATATCAAAGGTCGCGGAGGGCACTCGACGACATCTTAGTCGATAAATTGAATATTTTACTGCGCGGCTGTTCGCGGTCCGCACGATGGTTCAATTTATGGCTGCCCGACCCCCAGGTCCGTGTGGAAATAACGTCTTAAATTGTTTACGGTCACTCTTGAATTGCAAGTGAAAACGAAATCGTAAAAATATTTATGGGTAGGTATAGGTAGGTATATAAATTACGAGCTAATTACAACTCGAAAATGTCGGAAAACTGTAGAAATGTGTTAAAAAAAGTCGCTTTTTAAGAACCTTTTTTTTGTGAGAAACGTTTTTTGAACGTCAAAGATATTAAACCTTCTGTTCCACGAAGAAGCACCCAAAACCTCGGCAAGGTTTACTTATTTTCCTGTTATTGGGTAGGTATGAGTTACAAGTATCAGTAAGTAGAATACCATTACATATCCTTTTTTTATTATGTTAAATTTTTATAAAGTAACGAGTTTTAAATTATCATGAGTGTGTAATATACATTATATACGCCGTTACCGTGTACGCGAGGACAATAATTCGTTTTTCAATTGTTTCAGGTAATCACGAATTTGTTTTTTCATAAAAGAGATTTTACACAATTCGGTTATCCGACCTTTTTTGTGTGTTTTTTATTTAGTTTACTGCAAATTACCAAAGCTGTGAGCGGGCGACCGACTTTTAGAATAAGGGTGGCTTTCCACCAGAATTGTGCGAGGTACCTGAGCGGTGCGCGAGGCATGTATTCACCAAAAGGAATTAATTGTCCTTGCAGTGTAGAATGGACGGTAACGCTCGACAATACAATTTAATTCTTTCCTTTATTTCGGAACTTGAAAATATTCGTTTGCAATGAGCAACATTCAGTTTACATTAGCATTACTCAAACAGGTTTGTAAATCAAAAATAAACATTTACCGTACATTTCTTCGCTTTCTTTAGCAAGTGCACACACCGGCGGGCGCACATTTAATATCCATCAAGTGTATTCGGTTGAGCCTGAAAGATTCACCGGATTTATTTCATTTGTATTCGGTACGGGGAAGTGGGACATCTGCTATTTACAAAGGGATATAAACTTCCAAAGAGAATTCAACACAACCTTTGGGAGTGCGGGAAATTACATGAGATCCATTTAATTCTGATATGTCTATGTAGGTTTTACGCATGTTTAATGTACGCGGCGTGTGTAATAGACGGAACGCAAATCAGTATTTCATAATTGTTTTAATTATTATTGATTACAGTACTGTTAAACCACCTAAAAAGCTAATATGCTTGTGTAGGTATCTTCTTCGGCTAGTGACTTCACGTCATATAGCCTAACGAAGCTACGATAAGCCCAGCCGTTCGTTGAATTTTTACAACACTCTTTTTTTTCAAATTTAAGCTATGATGCTATACAGGGTGTTTGGTAATACCTTTATAATCTAGAATATGGCAGATAGGGTACCGTTCATAGAACCCCGGAAAATATTAACATAGCTGAAGAACACCAGATGACCGAGATATTAGGGTTCTTTGTTACTAAATAAAATTGTAAAGTGACAGCCCTAGGTCAAGCTGATATGTCGTTCTTGGTCATCAACCTCATGGTCAATCATAAACAGAAATTGAAAAATCGCAGGAATGAACAAAAATATTGTAATAAAGTAAATTTGAGTTTTTATATGGAAAAGTATATCTATGTTTCATTGTTAACATCCTGTATATCTATGTTTCAAGGAAACTAATAATTTTCCGTTATGACATTTAAACTAAACAAGTCTTTGAATCAGCATTTACTATTACCAATTGAATAGATATATTAAAAATTTTTTACCTTCAACTAAAGTTCTGTCCAAGCAACATTGTAAAATTCTATATTTTAATAAAATTTATATTTAAATTTCTTGTTACGACTTCACAAAATTAAAAGCAGTTAAATTGTTCACCTGCTACCGCTCCAGGTGCAATTTCCTTAAAGAAATGTTGCAAAGTAATATCCAATATCTGATAATGGAAAGAGCAAAGTGTAGGTAATTATATCAGGCTCAGTTTGCTCCCGGAAGAGCTGCGAAGCGAAGGTACCATTCCTTCTCGATCTCGACAACGGTTTCCGACAACCAACAAATTTAATTTAAAATTTTCTGAACAAAGAGGTCTCATTGTTGAGACCAGCTGTCAGCGACTGTAGGCTGCGGTAACCGGACCGCCGTGTACCATAAAGCGAATTGCTTGTTTGCCAACTCAGTGAAAGAATAAAAGTTTTATGTGTCACTTGATGTATCTAATAAACATAGTTAATCATCATCATCATCATCATCAGCTCATTTTTTATGTCTCCACTGCTGGGGCACGAGCCTTCCCTATGGATGGATAAGGAGAACGGGCCATAAACCACCACGCGGGCCCAGTGCGGATTGGTGGTTGTTAACGACTGCTAATGCAGCCGGGACCAACGGCTTTACGTGCCTTCCGAAGCACGGAGGAGCTCGAGATGATACATTTTTGGTCACCCATCCGATGACCGGCCCTTGCGAAAGTTGTTTAACCTCAGCACTCGCAGACCGGGCGCGTTAACCACTGCGCCATCGAGCTCCTCAACATAGTCAATCATCATCATCATCATCATCTCAGCCAAAAGACGTCCACTGTTGGACAAAGGCTAAGACATAGTCAATATCGACTGCAAAAGCGAAGAAGGCCCAACCAATTACTGTATTGTAAACGCAAGGCATTGTAGTTTATCTGGGCATTAGTTGACTCACAGTCCCATAACAAACTGATTTATTTGTATAGATGATGTATAAAAATGTTTTTTTTACTAAGCATGTTTTCTGAGTAAAATACTGACTAGAAGACCAGAATCCGACTCATGAAATAAACTATAACGTTGACTATAACTTAAAGCACAGAAGGAAGACTTAAAGTAAATACTATCGTTAACATTTTCAAACACAAAACTAAAAATAGCCATGTATATGAAAAAATAGATAATCTAAACATACGACACGTTGTCTTTCCCATTCGTAAACCATTTGATCTGATTTGATAGTTTAAATGCAACCAACTATCGAATACGCCCCGCGGTCACACTCATGATTGATTATACGATAGGAAATTTGGCACATAAGTGCGTGTAAGGGTATTTCCCGTTAAATTATTATTACTGATGATGATTATGATGATGATTGGTCCGACCGATTGCGGTCATGGCGACCACTTGGACTACTAGTCGGAACGGCGTTGGTGCTCCCGAAGATGGCTAGCATAGCCGCTCTTATTATCACTATCATTAACATAACTGGTATCAGGCTTACAACACGATTTTTATCTTAACAGTTTATTTTCATCATTCTTGTATATATAAAAGCCTTTTGACGTAGTACCTAATCTATTCAAAATATTTGAAACAAAAGTCTTGTCTATATTTATAGCTTTCATAATTGTCGTTGGTTCTAGTAAAAAACCGTGAGCTTTATTAAAACAACCACGTTGAAAAAGAAATGAATGAAACCAGTTTTGTGAACGTCAGTCAGAAAGGTGGATTACGCGGATAGGTGGGTAGGCTTTTATTACACGTGTTGGATCCATTCTGCTTGTATATTGCCTTTAATATTTTTTAATAAAGCGCGTCTACATTCTATTTGATATGACACTTCTGATTTGACTCTGCGGTAGAGCTTTTGGGTACCAATGATCGCAAAAGCTAGGCATCTATTTTTTTTAGAGAGCTTGTTGATTGCCACTGTGCAATTTCAGCTCCACCGGGGTTTTTTTCAAGTCGTGTGAACCGAATCACCGTCAGAGGCTTTCTAGAAGGTAAAGCATCACGCATCAGTGCGTGTCCCCGTGCCCTACTAGATTCTCCGAGGGTTTCGGATCGGATCGACGGCAACTATTGGGGCTCCCTACCATGGTCACTCCGTTCGCGCCACTACATCACTCCAAATTAATAGATTTTGGAATGTTAGGGAATGTAACGCTCAGAGTGATGCCACGCAATCCAAGTAGTTATATGTTTAAATTTGGAGCGATAAAGTAAAACTATATAGAGTGGAGTGCCCTTGAATAGGGGCCAATATGATTTAATTTGGAGTGATGGAGCGGATTGCTCGTGAATGGGCGCCATTAGAAAGATACCTATCCTACCTATCTTTCTAAAGGCCAGATGATTGTGTATACATTATCAGCCTGTAAACATATCCCACTACTGAGCTTAACTTCATACATATACAGTAGCATATGAGAAGATAAAAGTTTGAAACGCATTAGGCGAGCGTGGAGGGTAGGTACACGCTCGCCCAACGTGGGTTAGTGGGTTTTAAAGACTGCGAACTCACTACAACAACGGTGAATGTATTGATGGATAGATTGATGGATGACTGGATGGAAACACATTCAGTAACCCGACTTTCAGATCGCAATCCAAATGCACAAGCCACTGTGCCATCGAGGTAATTGAGTTACTTTAAAACTAACAGATACCTGTTAGGTAGGTACTTCACGTCCAAACTTTTCTTAAGTTTTCTTAACCGTTTATCAAGCATTTTGTGGGCGGTTATATGGAATTATTTAACTTTTTATTTTGTTCAATGAACTGCATTAAGATTTGCTTTGGCTTTGTAAGGGTAAAAATAACTTTGGAAGCGTAATTTTGAATTCAAGCAGCGTCTAATATTTGGTACGCTACAACGAGCGGCCGGTTGAGGAGAAAAATAATTTGCTACTCTCCCAGATTTTGGCTTCCGGCGATCCCCGATCCTCTATTATTGCGAAGATATCTCGTGTACGTTGTTAAACTCGAATGAGTAAGCTTTGTGTTCATCTTCATAGGATGTTCTTAAGCAAAATTATTTTCTTTCCAAAGGAAAAAGTTGTGAAATAAAAAACGATATTGGCATCTAATACGCCTATCTATATACAAACACCAGTTCATCGAATTCACACAAAACACATGGCTCTTTCGGGTTTCGAACTGACAGTGGGCATATTGACGTGCTTGCTGCACGGAGCACCTTAGGTTTTGAGGGACTCTTTATGTTCCTCGCCGCCCCCAAACAAGCCCGGTGAAGCTGAAAATGCCGTCACAGGCAATCAGCAATCTCTCTCAAAAAAAATACCTTAGGTTTGGACCGGAAAGAATTACCAACTCTTTATCGACTAGGCGTAAGTATTAGAAATGCATGACACAGATGCGTAGTTAGAGAAATAGGTAATTAGCGTATCTATTTGACTTTCAAATGAATCTTCTGGCTGTCGATAAGTAAAACAACATCGCTACAGACTACGTGACATAGCCTAAGGACATAGCACACACGACACGTGGCAAAATAAATGATGATTATCAACCTTTCACCAACGAAAGTCACATCCCCAAGCCCTTTAGAATGACCACCATATCGGAATAAACACAGTCAGGTAATCCTTACCTGACCCTGATAGGAAGAACGGGCCATATACCACCACGCGGGCCACGTGGTTGTTAACGACTGCTAATGCAGCCGGGACTAGTTGCTTTACGTGCCTTCCGAAGCACGGAGAAGCTCGAGATGAAATATTTTTGGTCACCCATCCGATGACCGGCCTTTGCGAAAGTTGCTTAACCTCAGCACTCGCAGACCCGGCGCGTTATCACTGCGCCATCGAGCTCCATCAATTGATATTATGCTTTATTTTAATTCTCGCTCTACCTTGATCAAGCTTGACGGCGCTGTAGCCACGTTACATCGATTTCGAAATAAATCTTAAGGAATCCGTGTACTTGTCGCCACATGAGTACTTGTCGCTGCCTAATGTAAATGAAATTCGTTCGAAAGGCGCGACTCATTTGTTTAACAACAATATTGCGGCCAAACCGACCGAACCCTTTTATCTGCGACCCTGTAATCAGAACTTCACAATCTGAAATGTTACTTTCATTCGTGTGAAACCAAGTAATTGTTTATTAAAAGCTTAATTATTGCGTCGGCCGTGCGTTTTGATATTTCGATGCCGGCATAATTACACATCGACGCTAATTACGTGCCATTTGCCGTCGAATACATTTGTGAACGTGTGTTGTCGATACACGTTAATGTTATTTGTTTCTCGTATTTATTACAACGTGTGTTACTACTTTGTTTATTAAGAGAATTGATATTAACAATAAATAATGTCAAACTATTAAGAAAGTTAAGACAGTTAGACTGTGGGAACTGTAGTCTCTTAAATTAACAATGTATAATACTAGTATTATATTGTATAATTAATGTTCACTTCGTCCGAAATTCACATCGCAGAGGTTACTATCTTGCAAGTAAAGCAATTTTGCAATCTCAGGAGGACAATTTTTGAATCTCACCGGTGATCTCGAAATAGAATTAACATGAAATACACTATGAAATATATTTATTTAGTGCACTATTTACAATTTAATTATTAAGATACAAACCGTTCAAGAATGTTTGGCTTCAAAAAACAGTTACTAGTTCTAGTACCTGGAATCAGAGAAAAAGGAGCACTCGTAATTTATTTTTATTTTATTTTATTTTTGCATTATGAGAATATAATTTATTTATATCATAACGTGAGAATTATGCCCATTATCACCATAGACCCCTAAGTTTTAGATGGCCCCTAAGCCATTTTAGGTGGCGGTTTTGCTCCAACAACTGTCACCTAACATGGCTTAGGGGTTATCGTAAACTTAGGGGTCAATGATGAAAATCGGCATAAGTCACCGCACCGTTTCAAAAAGCGGTCATTGACTGGGCTCCTCTGTGTTTTGGAAGGCACGTCAAGTCGCCAATCTGCTTTGGGCCAGACTGGCGGGCTATGACTCGTTCTCCCTATGTAGGAAGGGATAAGCCCAGCAGTGGGAAGTTCAGACGCTGATGATGATGGCGTAAATAAAAATTCTCCATACGTCAAACGTAGCGTACCCTCATTGACATTCGCTCATCCTAGCATCCGATTTACTTTAAGCGTGTAGTAAAAAGGCTCTTGCCCTAAATAGCACCATTGACGAGCGAGAGGGGTGCGGGCGGGGCGGGCGTTCTAAATATAGATGGCCGCGGTAGTAGGGCAAGGCCGCGCTCCCGTCCCGGTCCAAAGTCGCCCAGGTACGGCTCACGAACATCCTTGCGATTAATCCGGGAGTATTTGCGTCGACGAGTCGGCTTAGCCGCACTTAGCGTAAATCTGAGACGGTGTTGTCTCTAATATCAGTGCCCGGCCGTAATAGTAAACAAACACGTATCGTAGCTTAATTAGATTTGGGTTCTTTTTATTTTTTTAAAAACGTGAAAATGTTGCAAATTATATTTTGATAAGTAGATAAAGAGGAGCTCGATGGCGCAGTTGTTAACGCGCCCGGTCTGCGAGTGCTGAGGTTAAGCAACTTTCGCAAAGGCCGGTCATCGGATGGGTGACCAAAAATGTATCATCTCGAGCTCCTCTGTGCTACGGAAGGCACGTAAAGCCGTTGGTCCCGGCTGCATTAGCAGTCGCTAACAAGCACCAATCCGCACTGGGCCCGCGTGGTGGTTTATGGCCCGTTCTCTCTATCCAGCCATAGGGAAGGCTTGTGCCCCAGCAGTGGGGACATAAAATAAGCTGATGATGATGATGATGAAGTAAGTAAGTGATATTTAACAATAGAATACAGAAGTTTAGTACCGTCTAAAGTTTACTTTTGTATCGAGAGTAGCAGCTTCGGTACAATGAATTTGTCTGCTACATGTAAACCCACGCCTAGCCTAAGGTATAAATCTCGAGGAAGTGACATGACAGACCCTAGAAACATGGTTTTATTTTTAAAAGAAAAGAATTTTTTTAAATATTTACTTTTATAAACGCTAATGTTTGGTAATATTCAAAACAAATACTAGTAGAGCGACTGTTTATGTTAAATGTCTGACAGCAGTTGGATGAGAATAGCGAAGATTGTGCTCAGTGCCATGCATTGGGGAAAGCCTATAAAACTATAGTATAAATATCATTGCGATTTGATCAAAAAGATGCAGGGAGAAAGATTCCTGAGATTTTTGCAGGCTCTCCCTAAATCTAAACTACTCAGTGGTAGATTCAGCTGTCTAGTTACCTACTGTTTAAACTAAATTTTAATATTATTTGGAATTTTTGGCTAGGTGACGTTTCGGACACATTATATTCGGACATAGTGTCCGAATTGACACTTTTTAATTTTATTATTTTTTCTTTGACGATTCGGACACTATTAAATTACTGGAGCTGTTCAGCTTTAGTTCTTGACGTCAATAAGTTCCCTGGAGATATTGAATAAATGATTTTACTTTGACTTTGAACAGCTGTGTACTTTCATATGCTGATTATGATGATGATGACTACGAAACATATATACGCATACAAAATATAAAATGATAAAGTAACTTTTCACACTTATCAACTAATTCCAAGGAAACGAAAAGTAAGAGTATCTCTCGCTCTTTCGCAAACATATTCGCTCCAAAAAGGGTCATGACTCACGGCTCACGGCTCACGGCCAATCAGAGCGAGCAATGCGTCACTGAAGATTAAATGCTCAGCTACCTCCTAATCCTCATTTTGTCTTAACTCGTCAGTCCCAGTAATATTGATCTTTTACATCACGCCAGGCCCTCGTAACAAGTTTAACGCAATTGAACAGTCAGGAACCCCAATTTCACGGAGTACTGTGTTCGGCCCGCGATGGCTGCTGTTGGCAATCCCAATTTAGTTGTTACTTGATTTTGCCGACTCAAATCAAATTACTTATTAATGAATGTACTCTGATAGTTTATTTTCCATATATTACTGCATATCATTAGTTATTATAATACAAAAATTAAAATATGTAGTGTTAATAATTTACTTAAATTTAACATACATACGTTTAGCCAAATGTTTTTGTTAAATATTAAGATTACTAGTGCACCCGGCGGACTTCGTACCGCTTTGACAGTTTCAAAAGTCTGTCAAAATTTTAATAAAAAAGTATAAAAAACTACCAAATAGGTTCTATTCCCAACATCGAATCCAAGACCTAAGTAGTAAATTATGAGTTTAATTTCTGTGGGAATATCGGGATAAAACTATCCTATGTGATAATCCAGGTTATAAACTATCTGTATGCTAAATTTAATCCAAATCCATCTATCCGTTGCAGCGTGAAGA
This sequence comes from Eudonia mercurella, assembly GCA_963082485.1. Lineage (NCBI taxonomy): Eukaryota > Metazoa > Arthropoda > Insecta > Lepidoptera > Crambidae > Eudonia > Eudonia mercurella. The sequence continues at coordinate 21,083,931 of OY720023.1, read as the reverse complement.
AGCAACAAATATACACACACACAAACCTTTGCATTTATAATATCAGTGTGATAGTGTAAAAACTGGGTCCGGCCGTTACGCCCTCATTCCGCGAAGCGCTCGGCCGGGACGCCCACGATTTTCAAAATTTGTTTGTCCGCGACGCCCTCGGCCGCGACGCTCATGATTTTTATTCTTTTTTGCAAATTTCTTGACAAAGTACTGATGCGATTAAAATTGTTAAAAGAAAATAATAAATTATGTTAGTCTGAGTTGAACTATGTATTTTTTTAGAGAGACTACCGAACTAACGAGACTAACGAACAGCAATTGGTTTTTATATTTAATTTTATAGACAAGAAAACAAATACCTACATGATGAAAATTAAACGTTATTAGCGTTTTTCTCACTAGGATGAGCCAGACCTGCGGTAAATAATGGGAGACAAACTGCAACTAATTGTAAAGCAAATGAAATATAAAAAAATAAAATGCTTTTCTATTTATAATCATTTATTTTTTGTGTGTGTTGTGTGTGTTCGTGTTTGTTCGAGTATATGCGTGCGTGTGCGTTTTCATTTGTTTATCAAGCTTGGAGCAGCATGAAACCTTCCATTCCAATGTTTTGTATTAATTTCCGAAAAGAACACCTGATTATTCCTGGAGGTACCAGGAGTACCTACGTCGCCTACGTACGTACCAAATGAACGTAGGTGGACCTCCAACAAGATAGACCGACAACTTGTTAAAATAACAATAATATACACCATACATTAGGGTGCTTCTTATTTGGCCCAAAAAAAATTTTTTTAAAGTTTGTTGCGAGTCACCCTTTTATTCTGTTCTAAGACACTAAAAACTGATATGTAATTTTTTTCAGATTTTTAAATTAGTATTTAGAGGTCGCTACCAGCACATGAAAAATAAAAAAAGTATGTTTGAAAATTATTTTATTAAGTTCAAAAAAAGACAAACTCACGCACTTATTATATTACTATAAAGATAAAAAAATTTAACTTATGCTAATAACGTACTTTTCTTTGTATCAAGGTACTTTTGTCTGAAATTCTTCACAACCAGAAGAAGGAATTGTTTTTGTTCTTCGTCGGTGGTGATTAGTTTATTATATTCTTCAATTAATGCTACGCCTCGTTCTGTGTGTATAATGTGACCACGAGTAGCATTAGTATATTTTGTAATGTTTGAATGATGAATATAACTATTTTATGTACATTGAGCTGCAAGTTATTATATCATATTTTTTTCAAAGTTTGACACGAGGTAGCGACCCCTAAAACCCTATCTAAAAAATAAATAAAAATCATTGGTTCGTTTTTTGGGTGATAGAAGCGAATGGCGGGTTGACGCAGTAATTTTACAAAAGTCGAAAAATAAGAAGCACCCTACCATACATTATGTATGTTTACTTATTTTCATAGTAAGTTAGGCCAATTATTGATTTGTCAGAAGTTAAGCAAAAGCAGGGTCCAGATGGAGCAGGATTCTGCGTCACTAGACGACCTGGCCTTGTCTACCTACAAGTTGCACTGAGGCACTGAAATAGCACAATGCTACAAAAATGATATTATGGTGACATTTATATTTAGATCAGATTGTGGTAGCTAGCCAGGCGGACAAAAAACACTTACTCAAACCGAGTACACAAACATGTACCCCCAACCGGGAATCGAACCCGGGATCTCTAGGTTTGAAACAGGTGGTCTAACTCTAAACCACTAGACCACAGAGGCAGTTAAATATGCCACTTATGTCTATACATATAATGCATCACCGTAGCGCATGACTGCTCTGGATCATGACCATATTTTTGGTTAACCAAACTTATTAAATACTAGCTGTGACCCGTGGTTTCACCCACGTTATTTCCCGTTTTAGCATCATTTTTTATTGCTGCGCTACTTCTACTAGTCAGTAATATAGCCTATAGTCTTCCTCAATAAATGGACTATTCAACACAAAAATATTTTTTCAATTCGAACCAGTAGTTCTTGAGCGCGTTCAACCAAACAAACAAACAAACTCTTCAGCTTTATAATATTAGTATAGATTTAAGGATGGTGTTTGAAACCATAATTATTGAATAAAATATGTAAAGTTCTTAAAGACAGCTTATAATAATTCGTCGCACCAAATGACTGGTAGTTAATAGCTCGTTAGCAAGGAAGCGTTCGTCGGAAAAGGTTATCTATTATTGAAGAAAAACGTTCGATAATTAATGTAAGAATATTTTTTCGGTAATCTTTAATCCAGATAATTTATGGCTTGTTAGTTTTTTATGAGATATTTTTATGAATTTGAGAAAAAGAAATCGTGCTTTAGAAATGAAACGCGTCGTTAATTATAATGGTAAATATGAGTGAGCCTTTTTCAAAACTTAAATGTTAATTATAGCGGCATTAAGAACTTGTAGAGATACATACATATATAGATAATTTAATCCTTACATTATTCTTCTGAAGCAATATTTAGTATATACTCGAGTATGTTATGTTTGTATTTTAGCTAGTAATTTGCACCTTTGTATTTTATAGTTCATCTTACAATGTCAGAAGACATGAACGAATAAAGAAAGAATAAAGCAAAAAAAAACTTCGAATATAAATTTATTTCAAAACTGGGTTGATTTAAATCGGAATTAATGCTTTCCAGTTTTTTACTGTTCCAAACGAACAGCTTTCAAGGGAAATTTAGATCACAAATAGTGAAAGAGGATTGATTCGGCAAATAGTAACTGCAGCTTGGTAATGTTTGGATTCTGTTGGATTCAATATACCGCAGCGCGGAACCGTTGTGTGATTTCAGGTCCCATTTGGGAGTGGCTAAATGCGATGGGGCTGGCAATATCGATATCCGATATGCGTTGCCAATCACTGCTGATTCGATACCCAGCGACTAACTTGTTTGCGTTTGTAATAAAGTCCGCCTGGCTAGCTTACTACCATCTTATCTAAATATGGTGCTATAACATCAATATTAAAAGGATTGTTAAGTTCTGACAGAGTTAAGACAGCCAGTTCCTCATTAGTTGAGGACTCCTGGTGAAGTGCGCCTCCACTTTAGGTCTAACGAAGATGTATCGGCCAATAGTGATTGCAGCTTGGAAATGTTTGTTTAGTTTGCCGCGCAGAACCGCTTGGGTGATTTCAGGTCCCATTTGGGAGTGGCTCAATGCGATGGGGCTGGCGATATCGATATCCGATATGCGTTGCCAGTCACCGCTGGCCGCTCAGATAGGCACTTAACATGAATCAACGTGGTTTGGGGCGTAGACAGATTTATAGTATTTATTCAACTGCCGGATTGTTTTGTTTTCCTTTGTTCTATTCTGTTTTTAAATTGTTTAACGCCTCTGTGGTTAGACTATCGGTCTTATGTCACCCCAAAGGTCCTGGTTTTAACGTCAATGCTAGTACCATTTACAGTTAGAGATATTGCTAGCTCCTTATTAGTTGAGGATTCCGTGCACTTCCTGAGCCTTGAGCCCATCAGTGGGACGTTGATAAAGTGATAACTACTTTAAGGTTTATATTAATAATAAAATGTTTAACTAAACACCGTTTGTATAATGGTACCAATTTACCCAAGGAAGTTTCAATCAGTTTTCGAATAAAGGCTTATGCGCATACTAAAGGGGTTCTAAGCAGATACCTCAAAGGGAGAGAAACAAACATCGTTGAGGCTTTGTTACCTGACTTCAAGGAGTAGTCACGTTTGTTAATGCTTAATTAATTATCCTATGCTGCTATAGAACATGTACATGTACCATGAGTGAGCCCCATCTAAATAAATGTAGATTGGTTTATTCGCTCGAATAAATTACTCGTTCGTCTTTCGTCAGGAAACGAAATGGGCCAATACAAGATTAAATTGTGCTTTTAACTTTACTACCGTACATACAGTACAGACGGCGGCAGATCAACCTATTCAAACCTGTCAAATTTCTCCAATGAATATTGATCCTTATAACCAAACAATAAAGTTCAAAATTGATTGTAGAAATTTGACAGTTTTGGGCACATTGATCTGCCGCCGTGTGTACATAGGGTGAAAAGAAATCAATAACAATACCAGTATTACACTTCTTTAAACTGCGCTATCTGTATTTTTACTGATGAAATTGATCTCCATAACTATGAGTAACAATGAATTACTAAATATCTTTTTTTATTAAATGAATGAATGACAATGACGTAACAGAACTACTAAGTACACTGTTTTTGCCGTTTCTAAATTATTGTGTTGTCTATCTGTTTGGTTTTCTAATTCGCTTAAGGCGAAGGGTAAGGCACACTAGCGCCGCTAATGGATTTAATTTGATAACTGCTAAACTGGATTTTTTTTCAAACATTGCGGACCTTCCGACACTAGGCAAACATCTATTATTTAATAATTGTGCACTACTTTAAGGTTTGTTTTTGTATTCATTTGCTAACACCAACAGTCAGCCATTGTTTGTGAATAAATGCGTAAGCCCGTTTTGTGAATAAACCACGCAACAAAAAGTAGTGCACAGTTATTAAATAAATACTATGGATGCTTTCCTGTTGTCGGGCGGTACGCAATGTTTAAAAAAAGATCCGGTCCGTTAGTAATTGTCAAATTATCAATTGGTGGCGCTAGTGTGCCTTACCCTTCGCCTTAAGCGACATAAATTAAATATATAGTTTTACAAAGTAAGGATCTGTAATTGGCAGTAGGTTAAGTATACAATGTAATAACTTAGTTTATAAAGTGCTGTAGATTCCATGTTCATAAATAAATAAAATAAAATAATAATGCTCCTATAATTAAAAAATATTTCGTTTAATAATTGTTCGTATAAAAATGTCAAAATATTCAGCCATCGCGAAAGTTGAACGTTTATACCGCTTACCAACCTTCCAGGTTTTTAAAGCTTTTAAGTCTAGCTTGAAGCCGCGTCTAAATTGATAATAGGATTAATTAATCCCTTTAACGGGGTTAACCCAGGTTGGTTAAGTAGTAATTTGTATTCTTAGCAGCGTTCTTACCCGGATATTGTTTGTATAAATCACGAGGATCTGTGTTATACCCATTTATTATGTATTCATGGATGAAATGGATTAGGGAAGTTTTGTTTTGTATTCTGTTGGATAATATTATATCTGTATATGTTTTTAAGGTTCCGTAGCCAAATTGCAAACAAAGGAACCCTATGGATTCGTCATGTCTGTTTGTCTGTCTGTCACGGTTCCAGCGTTGCGGGGCTCCGGCGATCCCACGCGAGCTTATCGTCGCAGATGGTTTTCGCTCGCCGACTTCGCCGGCCAGCAAGCCGAAGCTGCAGTGGAGTTAAAACCACCTGTTCCTCAGCTCGCGGGCTGCCTCGCCCCTCCGCGCCTACGCGCTTCTAAATTACACTATAGGGGTAGGACAGACAAGACTACGTGGAATCGGATTTGCAGCGATTCGTTTCTGTCACTGACTTTTGTAGCACACATTACTAAAAACACAACGTAATAACTTTTTAAGACTATATTTTAAATCAAATTAAGGTTAAAATGCTATTTATATAAAAATACATAATTTAACTTAGTAAAATTATAGCAACTTAGTAAAATTATATACGTAATGTTGTTATAAGAAGTGTATTTAGACCAAGTAAAAATTATATCCAATGAACGTTATATCCTTTGAAATTAGTTCATTTGTAAAATTGTATGTAACTTAAGATTATGTCAAAACAAAATTATGAATTATAACAGTTATGCTTAGCAAAATTATGCGTTTTAAAGTATGCTTAATAAAATTATGTCAAACAAAAATATAGATTTTAACGATTATGATTTTTTACATTATGCCTTTCAACAATTCTGCGTTATTATGTTTATGCATAATAAAATATAATGCCAAAAAATATTATGCTTTTTGATTTTTATGCCATATGTTGTATGACAATCGAAATTATGACAATAAACAGCATGCGTTTTAAAGTGTCACCATATCTAATACCTTTAAACGAGCAATCCCTTGTAATATATACCTATATATATATATACCTGTCCGTACCAAGCGGTTTGCTAACTCTTTTCTTTTACGAACCGCCAAAGAGTGGAATGCGTTACCTGGTCACGTGTTCCCTGTTCACTACGACCTGGGTCTCTTCAAAGCAAGAGTGAATAGGCATTTTCTGTCAAAGCATGTACCACCTTAGGCCACATCCCGCTCACCAAAAGGCAGGTTGTTGGCCAAATGATTAGACAGTTCGGTTTAAAAAAAATATATATAATCTGAATCTCATAAACGGCTCCAACGATTTTCATGAAATTTATTTAGTATGCAAGGGGTTTCGGGGGCGAGAAATCGATCATAGCTAGGTTTCATTTTTAGAAAACATTATAAAAAAAATAACGAGCAAAGCACGGTCATCCAGGTTCTATATATATATTAATATCCCCGTTAGCCAGAAACGATAATACGCCTGTTGTTTGGCAATTAAGTCAATAGTCTAACGAAGCTATGGGGATTGACGACCGTTCGGCTACCGACGCTTCAATCTAATTCCGAATTGTATTATTTTGTATGACGTAGTAAAAAAGTGCAGTAAAAAAAAATAAGAATTTAAATATCCTCACCTAGGGTAGCTTAACATTTGCGATGATCACGGTTTGTCATACTCTCTTACTGTACGACATCGACATCACATGCTTTTGTAAGTAAATAGCCTACTATATACTCCGTCCCGTATACGTCCCACTGCTGGGCAAAGGCCTCCGTCATTGAAATCAAGTCATCACTACAATTGATGGGTATTGGCTTACTCACCACGCTTGCCAAGTGCGGGTTGGTGAGCACAAACCCTATGCGCAAAAAGTGAGCACAAAGGCTATGCATCGAAAAATCCGAAATCCGACCTGGGTATTGAACTCGGTGTCTTTGGGTATCGGGCCGAGAGTTTTGCCACTCGTCCAAGCTATTGTTAGCATCCGATTATACCGAAGCTAGTGACGTCATTATGATGGTCCCCGAATCCTTAATGTCACCCCCATTTCGTTCTCTAAGATAAATGCGACGCTCACCCTTTTTTAATTATACAGCTTTTGTACCCTGAGTGCCTGAGTTTTTTTTAATTTGTCTCCAACGAGCCTTACAAAAGGAATGTCTCTTTCATTTGGATTCAGAATTGGTGACTTTTGTGTTACGAATTCCATTTATGGTAATTCACGGTGACGTAGGTACGAGTACATTTTGGACTTATTTAATGGGCCGGGTAAAAAAGAAAGATTTGAGTCAGGTGGATCCGGATATTTCGCAATCTGGGCGGCAGCTTGTCCGTCGGAGAGACTGACATTGGTTTACCCGGTTCTTTTTCATACATTTAATATTTACACCTGTCTCCCACTGCAGGGGCACGAGCCGTCCCTATGAATGGATAGGGAGAACGGACCATAAACAACCACGCGGGCCCAGTGCGGATTGGTGGTTGTTAACGGCTGCATTAGCAGTCGTAACGCAGGACCAACGGCTTAACGTGTCTTCCGAAGCACGGAGAAGCTTGAGATGATAATTTTTTGGTCACCCATCCGATGACCGGCCTTTGCGAAAGTTGCTTAACCTCAGCACTCGCAGAAAGGGCGCGTTAACCACTGCGCCATCGAGCTCCTCATACGATTACTACATACTTCTCTTATTACGCTATAGCAAGCCCCGCCCGATCCTCTAAATGTCACAACACAGAAAACACTGAAATGCACACTCGCTTAGACCCAAGACACCGTACTTGTAGAATAAGGGTACGAAAACCCGGTTCACACGCGCTCTATACCAGGTACAGATATGTACCTGGGTGCTTCTCCCCAAACCCCCGATCTGGTCAATCCGAGCCAAGGTCCTAAGCCTCTCGCCCTCGGGTTGTTTCGTTCTCGATCCGATCCGAACCCCTCGTAGAGAGTATTAGGGAACGGAGACACGCACTAATGCGTGATGCTATTCCCTCTAGAAAACCTTTTACAGAGTTTCGTTTCACACGGCTTAAGGAACCCTTTAAGTTTCTCGCCACTCCTAAAAAGTCTGGTGACGCTGAAAATACTCAGTAGCAAACAGCAAACTATATCCCAAAAAATTGCAAGTGATGTTACAGCAATATTTCGGTACTCATATTTTAAAGATATATTGTTGAAAATATTAGATTACAAAAGTAAGTAGTAAGAAGTCGAGCGGTTCTATGCTCGTATGATTTCTAGAAATCGTTGTTTAATTCCAATAGATCCGTTAGATTACTGACGTGATCGGTTAATAATTAAATTGTAATCTTGACATTCACTGTTCTATATTTATAACGAAGATAAAATGTCATTTAAATTCTTCGTTTTCGATATAGCACTGCATTCGCATTCGTCAAAAACAACAATTTGAAATAGGTCGTCTAAAGTTGTGCTTTGAAGATCGTGGTTGAATTCTCTAGTGGAATCTCAGCATGCGCAATAGATCGCACAAGTTGTCAAGTATTTGAATAGTTTTTGTGCGAGCAGTGACAGGCAAAATACTATAAGATAATAAAAAAAGCGGTACTAGTCGGAAGGTAGTTAATCTTTGGGAAAAAGTTATTAGAATAGAATACATTATTGTTCATCAAATACAAATAAAATTTATAATTATGTGCCTTTGTATGCCAATATGTTCTCTTTATTCTGTACTCAATATAATCATTTAATCTGTCATAATTTTACATATGCCTTTGACTACCTTTCAGATACAAACATCTCGGAAGCAGTATAAATGTGTGAGTGAGTGGTAAATGCTGGATGCGGTAATCGAAACGTCTTTTGCGAGAGTTGCATTCATCCACTAGATGTGTCTGAGGGCTGAATGCCGTTTTCGACGCCGCCGCCCGCCTGCCGGCTTGAAAGGAAGAAAGCGCTTTGCAAGCACCTGCGCCCGTATGCCGCGTTGTTCAGCAGCCGTCGAGTGTGCGCACTCTACGCTCTCAGTATTCTAAGCGGCATCCGGATACATTTGAATAAGATCTTGTAATCAGTTCATTTGATACGGATCTCCTTACTAAGTGTACCATATACAGGAACCTTAGTAAGCAGATATGTATATAGATAGATAGATGTTGCGTGCGTGCAAGAGTGCGTGCGTGCTTGCGTGCGTTCGTGCATCCATGTGTGCTTGTGTGTGTGCGTGCGTGCGTGCGTGCGTACGTGTGTGCGTGTGTGCATGCGTGCGTGCGTGCGTGCGTACGTGCGCGTGTGTGCGTGCGTGCGTGCATGCGTGAGTATTCGTTGACAAAATGTAGAAAGTGCTGTATTAAGTTAGTTAGTTAGTTAGTTAAGTGGTAAGCGCTTACTGCCCTCAAAGGCAGAAGCGAGACGTTCGTATGTTTCGCGAAGTTTCTTTTCTCGGTTTGGTTAGTGGCAGGTCTTGTATTAAGTTTGCTAGGTTAGCTACAATCTCATAAATATGTGTATTGCCGTAATGATAATGTGAATAGCATTAGTGTGTTGTGACGGATATTGGTAATATAGCAAGTTCTCTCTTCTCTCTCAAGGGTCACGTACATCAATTAAGGACTCCTCAGGTTCTGAGGAGAGTCATCACTTAGTCACATACCATATGGTGACAAGAAAGATAAAATCTAAGTGTGGAATTAAAAACCAAATTACAATATTTTAACAAAAAAGTCAAGATACAAATTTATAATTTTTCTTTTCTAAAAAACGTAAAAAGTAAAACGTTTTATTTAGCCTCTGTAAACACTTCAAACAAATTTTTATTTCAACAATTTTCATGCAATCATAGATCAAATCGAAAAATAAGCGAAAAAATAATGTTTCTCAAATAGGCTTCTCCGTTTACTAAAAAGAAAAGTATTGAAAGTGTCGGGGCTTTTTTCTTTCATCTCGTATTTCTAAAAGAGCTCTTTTGAAGAATACACGGGCAAGATGGCAAGATGATATCGCCTGAAAGAAAATGAAGCAGATGGTATTTGGAGGAGCGAGCGGCTTGGTCTATGTTAACAGAATATTAACACAATATTAGAAGGCACGAGCACACAAAAGTAAACCATATTTCAAAGTTTAGATTGAAACTAAGCATTCAAGATTAAAAAAAAAAAAATTACGTTGGTAAGTATATATTTATATTTCTATTAAAAAATGTCATACCACTTGAAAAGTAGATTAGTGTCCTATTATATGAAACTAGAGCGATAATATCTGCTTTTAAAGTTCTCTTAGCAACTATTCCATTAATTTTAAATCTGACTAAGTTTGTAATATATTACATAAGTACTTACGTACTCTCATTATAATTATGGTTATTTAAATAAGCGAGTCATTTATATGAGCATCAAATAAAACACTGCTATGTAATTCGGCCTTCGTAGTTCGTCTTTTGTAGCGCTTTGTGCTAAAGCCTTGTGGCCTCGGGCGAAGAAGCCAAAGCTAGGACTAGTGTCTCTGCATTATTTGCCTAAAATATCCAACACGTGTGTATACTTTTTTAATAATTAAAATGCTCATTAGTGGAAAATATAAAATAAACTAACGAGCTCACAGCAGTAATACTTAGTTTTATATAGCTAAATGCAACAGTAACTAACGACAGTAAAGTGTTTTTGTTCTAATGTTCGCTAGTAATTTGTATTTTCTTAAAAAATCGACAATATGTATATCATCATCAGCTCATTTTATGTCCCCACTGCTGGGGCACGAGCCTTCCCTACGGATGGATAGGGAGAACGGGCCATAAACCACCACGCGGGCCCAGTGCGGATTGGTGGTTGTTAACGACTGCTAATGCAGCCGGGACCAACGGCTTAACGTGCCTTCCGAAGCACGGAGGAGCTCGAGATGATACATTTTTGGTCACCCATCCAATGACCGGCCTTTGCGAAAGTTGCTTAACCTCAGCACTCGCAGACCGGGCGCGTTAACCACTGCGCCATCGAGCTCCTATATGTATATATTAAAGTGATATTCATGTTCTGATTAATTGATAAATAACGATATTTTAGGAACTGTAGGTACATACTCTATATAAGAATTTAACTGCCAGGCGTCAGCTATGATTTTAAACTATCCCTCGGGATCACTGGGTACGGTTACCTGCGCAGATGAAGTTTGGGAGGGACCGATACTAAATAAAGATAAGGTATCATTCTAATAAAATAAGCGTTTCAACATAAATAGCACGTATTTTAGTATTGAACATAATGAGCGATCTACACCGTGAATATGGCTACTCATTCATACTTCAAAATAGTTAATAAAGCTCAATATTCTCGAAGGACTGAACTATTGGCAGGGAATGGCAGCGAGAATACTTACTGCCTAAGTTCAGAACAGCAGTTTCGGGAATAGCGTGTTCAGAAACAAGTGGATACTAGACATATATGAAAGATACATTTCCTTGATATGTAAGCAAGGTCCTACTGAGTTGATTAAGAGAAAAACGCAGTTAAAAGTTATATTTTCTCATTGAAGTTAAAGAATGTGGTTAGTCAACCTCATCGATAAAGAGACAGATTTATTCATGTGTTCATTGAGCGAATTCACAAAATTAGCTAGTTGGACAATTTGTTATAAATAAATTCAATCGCTTCATCTATCGCATTGGGGATAAAAAAAAAATAAAAAACCTGTAATGATAGTTGTAAGTTTATGTGTAAATAAATAAATAAATAAATAATAAATAAATAGTTTTATTTAGGATTAATTATTAGTTATTAAGAAACATAATATGTCGCCATAACATCAATGTTTGTAGCACTGTTGTGTTCCGGCAGCTAGAGATAAGATAGCCAGTGCCGAACTAGTTGAGGATCCCGGGTGAAGTGCGCTTCCATCATTGGCCTTATCATCACTTAACATCAGGTGAGATCAAGGCACTAGCCGTTCATATAAAAAAAAACATATAATTAGTAATAAGACATATTTAAAAAAAAATACAACAACGTATTTTTAACGACATCTGTTGTAAAAACTTGTGATTGAAAATGAAATGGCCATAAATAACAAATATGTTCAGATTAAAATACAAAAAAAATCACAGATTTCGCAGTCCCCGCAAGAATCGGAGTATTGAAAATGAATATAACAATTTAAGGAAAAAAAAAACCATTTCATTTCAAATAACACAATTTTAACTTGAATGCACTTCTCGCCTGCATCCGCAATTAGAGATGGCGTTAATGGTTGAAAATATTTATTCGTTAAAAGTTAATTGATAAATATTTTTAACTGTTAATTTAAATGGTTGAAAATATCAGTTAATAATTTTATCGAAGTAGTAACTTTAAACACATGTACGTTAAATTGAATAATTCTTTTAAAGTGTTACTTTAAAACTATTCAAAGAACTTTCCTTCATACTAATTTTAAACATTAATAATTATAGACTATATTGTATAATATTATAGATGTGCCTCTCATAGAAAAAAAGATGGGATAGAGAGATGGCGCTAAAAATATATATAATATTTACAAAAAACTAGTTATTTTTTTTTGTGTATATTATTATTGTAAGATTGATATAAACATATTAAAAACTTATAAATGAACATAAAATTCAAAAAAATATTAAATTATTTTCGAAGGATCGAACTTAGGCTTTCTCTATTCTATCACTACTACCGCACGATACGTCGTCATAGCCGCTAGGCCACCGAGCTCCTTAAGGAGATGACAAAAGTTATGGTTATAAGTAAGTTACTAGAAAATAACTAAAAGTAATTTATTAATTTAAAATGCTATTTATACTACCGCCATCTAGTGACATTATATGGATAACTAATTAGTAACTGAGGTTCCTCCTACGGAACATGGCGCTGCCGTATATGACTTTTTTTTGTAATTATTCAATGTATGGAAGATTCACCCCTCTTTAATAATTTTAGTTCCTATAAATATAATTCTAAACAAATTTAAATACAGAACTTAACTTAAAAAAAACAAAGAAAAAATAATTAGAAATTAAAAACTAAAGACCTATAATTATAAATATATTCTGCAACATGCAATGTTGTCCTCTTCACTACACTTTTCAAAATGACTTCAAATTTCTGTATGACGTCTTGGCATTTTATTAATGTTCAATGAAAACCTAATTACCTACTTACTTAATCAACTAAGAACTGTATAAAATTAATTAACGTCAGCTAACAACATCGATTTTGCACTCGAATCGCCACGCAATCCTATCTACACAACGATCAACCACCGACTGCGCTAAACAATAAAAATATCATATCAAAATATCAGTTTAAAATATTACATGGCGAACGAACGATAAATCGTAATAAATAAAAAGACTTTTATTTCTATAGCAAAAGAACATACAATCGAGTGCATCCAAAATTATTCAATAAATGACAAGTTGAAAAAGAATAAAAAACATATCAAAGAAAAATGTGCTTTAGCTAATAATAGTTAGGGGTCAATTTAGATTTGACGTCAACTGATAGCCGATGTCGTGTCTCTGTCGCTCGTCGTCTGTCGGGTGCCTCCGCGGTTCGCTCGGCGCCATTCGCCGCGCGCGACGTTAACTAATATTTTCAACCATTCAACTGATATTGTTAATTTCAATTATTGAATGTTAGTGATATTTTTTTTTATTAGTTTATTTTAATGGTTAATGAATATATTTATCATCTCTAATCCGCATCTTTTAACACCATTACCATGACAATCGGTCAATAATCAAAGAAGCTACATCACTTTTTATATACGGAAATACCCGTTTTTCTATAATACCAAATCTAAAGGGACCACCAATTATTAACCGATTTTCAATTTTTTTTCGCCATTTCGTAGCTAAACTAATACCCTAGGACCCTAGTTTCTAGCCGATTTTCAAAATTCAAACGCTCACACGTGTCTTGATAAATTCCTCAACTCTTAGTACTATTTCCATCTCGATTCTCCCAAAATCCTTGGAGCTATGGTCAAAAATACGTCTCAGGCGATTTGCATCTGATAACCATTTTCAATGGTAAAATGAGACTGTACGTATGTTTTACGTAGCTTTCGTAGCGCATCGTAGCCGTGCTTGTTGCCGTAGCGATTTCGTAGTCGTAGCGGCATTAAACGGCAAAGTACAAAAAAATGTTAAGCAATTACAGAAGAGGGTCCTTAATTACAGAAAAGGGTCCTTCTAACAATTTTTTAACAGTGCTGAATAATTATCCGGTTAGTTTGGTCGCATTGTGCAGCGCTGGGTGCAGGCCGGCTCGTTAGCTTCGGCCTCGCACTAACGAGGCAGAGTAATGAGACCTGACGGCACATTGCTACACTCTTATGGTGTTTACAATAGCATTCATATTCTTTAAATTATAAAAGAATGCTAAGAAAGTGGAGAAAAAATTTCATATCTGGCTTTTTTATGAAAGTAGAAACAGGTGTACAACAATGCGCACTTCGTCCCATTCGCTGTTCGTCACGCGTTCGCAATACGTCCTATTTCAGGGTCTGCCGTCCACGTAAATACATGACGGTTATTACAATACTAAAGAAAACGAAGCAGTAAAGTAAGTAATTTTGGTCATAGTATTTAGTAGGTAATATGAGTATATAGTATGTAAGACGCGTTTACAATTGATTCCAAGTTTTCGGTACACTTCGATACACATATATCACTCATAGCTATATTCTCTTCTTTATTTTTATGTTCAAGATCTCATATTCAAGATGAAGTGCCTATTTAATAAAAGCTATAAAGACACGCAATCTAGGTCATATGTGTTTAATGAAGAACATTAACATTTTAAAATAAATAAAAGGAAAAAATACTTTGAAAAATCATAAAACACGTAACTACCTAGATCATTTTAAGAATAAAAAAAAAGTACGAGTACTCGTAGTAGGTATTCTACTTAACTTATTCTCACTCATTGTTGACATTGTGCAACCGGGCTAGCAGAAATAAATTCCAGCGGCACCTTTTTCGGTCTGACGATACGTGCTTATAAAGTTGTCCGTGCTAAAATCACACACTCTCTTTTATACAAAGTTGTTCCTTCTCACCAGCTTATTTTCGCGTAGCACGATCCTACCATATGGCTAAGGAAAACGAGCCATAAACCACCACGCGTCCCCAGTGCTGATTGGGGGTTGTTCATCATAATCATCATCATCATCAGCTCATTTTATGTCCCCACTGCTGGGGCACGAGTCTTCCTTATGGATGGATAAGAAGAACGGGCCATAAACCACCACGCAGGCCCAGTGCGGGTTGGTGGTTGTTAGCGACTGCTAATGCAGCCGGGACCAACCGCTTTACGTGCCTTTTAAAGCATGGAGGAACTCGAGATTATAAATTTTTGGTCACCCATCCGATGACCGTGATTTCTAAAAGTTGTTTAACTTTTTTCAACACTCGCAGACCGGGCGCTTTGTCTACTGCGCTACGAGCTCCTATAATCGAGCCTCTATGAACCACTAGGAAGTTGTTCCTATTATGGTGAAATTGTAACAAATTTTACGCCCACTTAGACATGCAAATGGAGTCCCGAACCCAGCTCGAATGGTGTGTAGTGTAACGAAAACTGTAAAAATGCTCCACTCGAGCATTAAATACGATAAAATTAAGCGATTACGTATTTTCAGTTCAGTTGCGGTTTTTTCGATAAACTGTGTGATGTAGATTGCTGAAATTGCTTGTTGCGTATTTCGGGCTTTAAACTTTATTAAATGGCTATTGTGTGTAAAAGCAGTAAGATAGTGGCTTATATCTCTCAGCAGTTTTTTTTAAATTTATATGTTTTTAAATATTTTACATGGAAACTAGTGCGTTTTTTAAAATATTCTTTAACGACAAAGTGCTCCAGCTTTCTTTCACCAAATTGTAAGCGATAAAGCCGAATAAGGACGCGCACTTCACTATTGGTTATATTCGTGATTGAAAAAAGTTATATTTGCTTCGCCCCGTAACAAAAAAAGTACAAAAAGATCCATCTCTTATGTTGATGTCGGACTGTCATAAAGAGATTAAATTACTTATTTTCCTGTTGAAAATGTCTTGAGAATTTAAAGAGCGGCCGACTTTAATAATAATTCCAACGGAGATATCATTTCTGGACTCGTTTCCTCTTTTACGCTTTTACTTTTCCTTGTTTAAATTACTTTCCCAATTTGCATACAGAGACAATGACGGATGCGAACAAAGTGTTTCAAAAGCCCGAATTATGATAATAAGATTGTCAGAGTAAATAGGCAAAATACTTTCTTAAACCTTAGGAAAAGTATTTGACTGATGTATCGATAATATTAATATTCTGATGAATCTTTTACGAGTATACGGGCATGTTGGATCCAATTTCTGTTGTTTCCATACTCTCTGTTATTAAACAATAACAACTGATTTTAATAACCATTTACTAACATATTATACGTATGGTTGCCAATAACGTTAAGTTTGGCAAACACAACAAGAAAAACCCTGAGATTTATCTCGCCTGACGATAGCTAAGTGTACGAGTACTTTACCCGGAATCGGAATCCTTAACTACTGAAAAAGCTACTAACATTTTGGCGACAGCGACTTAGATAAGATGGCCGTTTTAAAACAAGTTATCCTACCAATCAAACAGAGTACCTACCTACAATATGTACCCTTCGCTGAGTTTGTACCCTGGGACCTGGGTCTGAGACCACGGTCTAACCACTATAGATAGAGAATCTTTCTTAAGTAGGCAAGTATTGAAGTCACCCATGATAATTGAATGGCTGTAGGCAGGAATTATTTCATCAAGTAGTGTCTCAAATGATGTGAAAAAATTTACATGTGTAGAAGGGCTGTAGTAAACTCCAAGTAGGATTTTGTTGTGAGAAGACTATACCGCCACGGTTAAAAGTAAAGGAAAATAAATACCGTAGAAATGTAGGGAGAATACATCACCCTGAATAAAAGTTAATATATGAATGTATTCCGCTGATTATTGTACTTTTTTTGGATTATAAAACGAAGTGAGTCGACATTCCGCGCAGTTTATGGGCATAATAAACCCGAGCCTGAGCTGCTCAATTCTTATAAATTCCATTTTGATCCCTTTCTTAAAGTGGAAGGAGGGCTTTATTGCGAAATTCATTTACTTAATTTTTTAAAAACAAAAACTTATCTATATGAATATATTTGAAACCATTTTTGTTCCAGCTCTAGCTACAATAAAGTAAAAGTTTTTTTTTTGAACTTTTTATCTTATTAAGTTATTTACCTATTTCTAAAGATTTTTTTTTAAATATTTTTTTAAAATAAAATGTATTTTTTTGTTTTTTTTCTATAGACATATCTATATATACTCATATCTTAAGAGGTAATTTTAGACTTAAAATGCATAATTTTAAGTCTAAAATTACCTCTTAAGAAATACGAGTGTAAAAAAAAACAGTGAACAAGAAATGTTCGACGTGGATGAAGTTGGAAAACTGTGGTGAATACACTTTACACTTTGATTAGTTAAACAAAGGTAAAAGTGAAACAAAGTACATAAACAGGCAATGGTATGACTCTTACTTGTTACGATAACGGCTTATAATATACCAGTATCAGTCATAACACAACTTGTTGTTTGAAGATCCAGCAGGATCGCTTCTATTCATGGGGCTGACATAACAAATTTGATCTTTACAACCTTCGTAATAAGGACACATTATAACTAAGAGTAACACAGGCTGCGTACAGCCGGTGGCACTTTGCCAACGAGCCATTTCACCTATATTTGTAGGGGAATCTTAAAAAGAGATTTTATATCTTCTGGGTTGTTTGTCGTTGTGGAGTATCGCGGTCATGGGTATTTTAGGCCAGACTTTCGGGAAAACACAATAAGCATTAGGTTCTCCTAGTCTAAGGTCGTATCAATGTCACGATATCTTATTTTTATTAAGAGCTACTTGGCCTAAAACGTTATTCTGTTTATATCAACTTAAACGAAATGACAAGTACGAGTATAATAATGGTCATAAGCAACATTTATAGAAAACGAAAACTCAAAAAAAATATGGATTTCTTGTCTCTATGACACCTAAGTAACATAAAATGAATATAATAATCCTAATATGAATTGAATACTGTCAACATTTTTCTTCGCATGTGTTTATCAATACTAATATTATAAAGAGGAAACCTTTGTATTTTTGTATGTATGTATGTTTGCTACGAATAAACTCAAAAACTACGGACCGATTTAAAAAATTCTTTCACCATTAGAATGCTATATTAGCGCTGAGTAACATAGGCTATATCAAAAAAGAATATTAAATAAAATACTTAAAAACGACAATTTAATTTTCCAATATAAAATGGTTTGATGTTTTGTTGTCATGGAAACCATTGATATATTATTTAACTCAATGATGGAAACTGTCAAAAAGCGGTACGAAGTCCGCCTGGTCAGCTATTTTAACATAAATGTGAAGGTATGTTTATGGATCTGTTTAATGACCGAACCTTACAAAAGTAATATTTCCAAATAACAAAGTCACATCTACTGATACACTTCGGAATCGCGAGTCTGACGTAACCAGCCGCACGAATGAGCATCCGAATACCATTCGGCTTGCCAATGACAGCAGTAGATTGACTGCGAAAACATTTTCATCGCGGAGTTTCAGGAGTTTCGAGGCACAACTACAACTATAAATGTTAAGAGTAGTAAGTTTGTCTCAGGAGTCGCGTAGGCAAACTTATCCTGTTAAACTTTCCCTTCTGTTTTGCTGGTGCTTTGCGTTCTTTCGACTTTGAACAATCAATACTGTGGTGGCGTGTTAATTTACATTAAAAGCTGTATTTGCGTTACTCCACTTTATAAATGAAGTATGCCATTCCGTTTTAAGTTTTTTTTACATAATGATACAAAGATTATTTGTATTAGAATCATGCAACAGAAAATAGTTTTTCCCCATGACACTTTTGTCGTCAAAAGTTCATATAAAACTTTGAATGGTTTTTTAATGTTGTTTTTGGCATTACGAATACAAAATTGATGGCGGAAATGAAACGCGAAATCGAAATTTACATAAATAAAAGTACATTTTTTACTGTCACTTACATAGTTTCACAAAATCATTTGATAATAAACAACGGTTTTGATTGAGTTAGAGACTATAAAATCTTTTATTACCTTAGAAGTTACCCGAGGAGCAGTATCTTTATGACTCAGACTGATCGGCCACGGGCTGTCTCCTCGCTCCGACATCGTAATGGGGATAAAATGTTAAATCACGTTGTTTGATTGCCCGTACAAATTGTTTGTCATTTGTTTTTTATTAAAAACTACATTTCGCCAACAACGAATGCGTAAATATGAAGATTATTCAAAATATCATTATGACGTCACCGTCTTCAACCGCCCTTGTTTGGCTCATGCTATACTTAGCCTTCAATATCGTTTTAAGGTACTAGCCGTCAATAAATTTGGTAAAGTACTTTGTAAAAACCAATTGCGGCCTGAATAAATTCGCAATAGCCTACCGTTATTTTCATTCCATTCTAGCTTTATGTTTTATAACAGAAGGTTTTGTAGGTATTTGGTAGGTATATTATTTGTGAAACTTTATATTTATAGCTTTTTTTAATAGCTTTTATTTATTAATTTACTTTTATTTAGGACCACCATTAAGGTTTGTATGAACACATTAAATTAATACAACCAAAACTTTGTGAATTACGGTTACTGGGCGACACTGTAAAATCTACTGAGCCTGCTATTATAGTAAGAATTATGTTACATTATTAGCTATGATAACTTCGAGGGAAAGGGCGCGATGTCATTTATTCGCACATTTACAAGTATAAGGCGAAAGTAATAAGCCTAAAGAAATACAAACCAATATTTTCTTAATGCCCCTTAATGTACTACTTAAAAGAAATATCATTACCACTTTGTAAGTCGCTAAGGTACCGTTTGGTAGGAAAAAGATACTCTACGCTCGTTTTATGTTCGTATGGCTATACAATTTTAAGACGACATACACCTTGGTCTCTCTTAACCACTGTCTCTGCGAGGAGTTAGAAGCGTCAGGATAAAATAAACTCGACTAGATCCGTATAAAGTGTTCCGAAATGCTTTGGACAGCCACGAAGACTATTTTAACTTTGCACGCAACGTATAAGTACAAACACGAGCAGAACGAACATGTCTATCTAACTCTTAATACAATGGAATAAGAGTCAAAACTAATCAAAGTGTATACATGTTAGGTAATGCTCGTGACTGTACATTGAGAAGTTTCTTGCCCCCTAGATAAATGGGGGGTTGCAGGTTAGAAGCCGAAATTCATGTATAGAACTTCCTGACAATTTATTGTGTTGCCCTTGCATTTGACTATCATCGATTTGAACGAATTAAACGATTAATCACGACCTCGGATGTCAGCCCAAGATGACTGGCGATTAATAATCCAGCCGATGACCAACGAAGTTCTTGCATAGATAGCGGGTTACAATCCGATTAGAGGTTATGTAAGTTAAGCAACATTCGGATTTCCTGGATACGTGACCAAATGAAAATTATGGTAATTTCTTGCGTGCTTTAGAAGACATTTATTTATGACACGAACCGAGTATGTAATATTATTTAAAAACATGATTTAAGGTTGGAGCCGATGAGTTATAATGTAGAAGACATATTTGGCAGTTAATCTGAATTTTGTTGTAATACAGCAGTCGTTAACAACGACCAAACCCGCGTGGTTTTTATAGCCTGATGATGATGGCGATAGATCATCTTGGATCTTTAAGGATAGTTGCAGTTAAATTGGCCCACCTTTGAAATTATCATCACTCACTCACATAAATTTTAATCAAATAAAGAATATTTTTTCATAATTGATATAAGTAGGTAAATGCTTGCCAGATAAATAAATAAATAATAACCTTTCGTTACATTTATAGCTAGAACGCGATACTATAGACACAATAAAAAAAGCTACCCGTTGGCCTCACAATAATTGTTTGTATTTTTATGTGCTAATTGTTTTAAGCTATTACTAGTTTTTAATTCGTCCATGTATTCTTTTTGTACGACTTATTAATTTGTGAATGTCAATAAATGTTTCCAATTCCTATTATTACATGTATTAATAAAAATCTGTTGCCACTCAATCAGAGCATCACTTGAGAATGGCTCGACCGATTTGGCTAATTTATTTTTTGTTTTATGTTCCTTTTTGTCAGGCAGGACAAGGTTTGTTTACAAAAATATGATTTCGAGCTGTTAAACCATCATGGGATACAGGTGTTCACCGAAGCGGACGAAGTCGCAAGCGGGTCACTAGTAAACATATAAAAAAGGACAATTATTAGGCTACAATGAAAGGTTCTTTCAAAAAAGCGTTGGCACATCTGGCGGTAGTGATAGTCGTGTCCAACTATAAATTGGGTTCGTGTCTCGCGTCTCCGGGGAAATTATTGATGTTTCACCCGAACAAACTGCAGCGGCGTTGTAAATCACCCCCTACTTTGCTTCTGCTTTATTTTCTCCGACACCATTAGTGTGCACTTGAAAAGCTGCGAGATTCATTCGTGTCATGTTTTATGCAGCGAAAGTGTTTTCATTTTACCTTCTCTACTTTGTTACTTAGAACTTTGTAGCTAAAGAGACAATAGACCAGGGATTTCCTAACTATTTTGGACAAGAGACCCCTTTTCCAAAATGAACTGTTACCTTAGATAGCCAAATTACTTAAAATAATTATCTCTAGTTTATTTCTATTGATACAAAATACTTACCAATTTAAAAACTTGTACTTCCTACTAAAATATTAGTCATTCTTGTAACAAGTTGGTACACGTAACACAACTTATACAATACCTTAAACGTATCAAGTAAGAACTTGTGTTAATTAATAGGGATCGATCGATTTTTAGATCTCGTCGACCCTCAAAATCAGTTTTCGTTTATGTCGAGCCCGGAAAGTGAAGAGTCATGTCTGCGGTTTTGTTTTATTTTCTGAAATTTGTGTTATATCGAATATTAATGTGAAATAATGATGGATTATTAACCGTTAAGTGTTCGTGTGTGTGTAGTGTGCATGAGTGTTGGCAAATGAAACAAAACAGTGCAACGTCACTTTTCAAATTCTCTCAAGAAGTCCCGTCCGAGGATTTAGTAAAGCCCCATATCTTCACTAAGATACTCGAGGGGTTGGGGGTCCATCATTTCTCACTTCTCATTTCTATTATCATTCATCATCATCATAAAGGAAGGAAATATTGTTTATTTATGTATTACTTGTAAGAAAAATTACTTTGACACTGGCTAAATGTGCTAATCGCACGAAGCCGCTGTCATCCACTAAAATTACTTTTTGGTGACGAAAACTGGTGTCGATCTCTGGTGCTAACTTTTTCTCCCCTTTAGTTGATGCATCAACAAAAAAAGTTAGCACCAGAGATCGACACCAGTTTTCGTCACCAAAAAGTAATTTTAGTGGATGACAGCTAGAAAGGAGGTTGTCTGCATTCAATAGATGTAAAAAAATAAGTTGCTGACCTCTATTTTCGATGTTTTAAAAAAAGTGTGTCGATTACTGGTTCCCGCCGAACACTGGATGCTACTACCCTACTACCTTCGAGTTCTATTATCCCCTTGAGCGTCGATCGACCACCAGGTGGCCGATAACAATTAAAATTCTATTGTGTCTGGTATTCGCGCGCTCGAGCTCATATAGTAATATTACTAATGTTTTAGATCTTTGTCAGTAGCAACAAATAGTACCATGACGCAGATATAAGTCCGAGTCATGGTCAAGAACTTGTTGCCCGTACTCGTTGTAAAAAAGAAAAAAGATTATGGTAACGAGGAAAGCCAACAGAATTTACAATTCAAAATATGAAACGCTCTCCGAACTGTGAACTTGGCGCACAACGGAGACGGAGACATGAAAATCGGAGCCCGTAGCCTCACACTGCTTGGAACCCGGAACCATTATGTTGTTGATCCATTTTGTTGTCGCCCAGTAACGACCAATATCAAGTGGGTTACTAAGCTGAAGCTGAGGCTAGGGTAAAGAGCACGCACTATCAAAGAAAAAATTAATTCATAATAATATACATATAATATATACTAAACTAGCTTTTGTTCGCGGCTTTGCTCACGTGGGCTTCACGACTTGTGTTTACTCGTAATAAAAACCAAACTTATTAAAGGTAAATATCATAAGAGAATAAGTAATAAGAGTTAGACAACTAAACATGTCACGACATTTCAACATTAAGATTTTAATTTTTTATCATTAAATAGCCTATCTATACGAGCTAGAATTAGTAAAAAGTGTCTAACACAAAACAACGTAATAAAAATCACTCTGTATAGTAATTTTTATCCGTTTTGTCATCCCCTACTTAAGGGATCATTTTTCAAAAATCCTGAAACACTCCATAATTTCTAACCGGGCTAAATACCGAAATTTAAGGAATTACAGATTTCCATATAAACTTTCCACCCTTATTTCACCCCTCTAGGGAAGATTTTTCGAAAAATGCAAAACACGTCGTTTTTTATTTTTATCGAAAAAATCTATAGATCGATAAAATTACTCATTTTTATAGATAATACTTTAAAAATAACAATTTACCCCAAAAAAAACCTCAAATTCTCTCAAGAAGTCCGTCCGAGGATTTAGTAAAGCCCCACATCTTTACTGAGATACTCGAGGGGTTGGGGGGTATGTCATTTCTCACTTCTCATTTCATTATCATTATTACTTGTAAGAAAAATTACTTTGACACTGGCTAAATGTGCTAATCGCACGAAGCCATTAACTAAAGGAAAAAACAACTCTATGGTAGTGCATACTCTTGGTACTGCCTACTCTTTGGTGACTTTATCCTATGATTTTGACAAGGCAGTTTTGTTTCCTTATTTTACCCGCTCAACATGAATGCTGAAGCTACGGCCTCTTGTGTCACAGTAGAAAAGTTACGTAACAAGGCAGCCGCGAAGCAATCCCAGATGAATGGAGTCGGCCGGCCGCGTCAGCGCGTGACTCCGCATGAATGAGGGATCGATAGAAGCGACTGATCACAAACCTTCTGTCTACCACGTATACACTGAAACAACAGAGATGTTGTGCAATGCAATGCCGCCGCTTCCTTTGTGCCTTTCGAACACGTAATGGTGATCGACACGTAGTAATTTTGTGTTATTACCCGGCATTCCGTTGCATTTTTAAATAGGAACTGTAGCATAGGCACAAGAAAATACAACGTGTGTCTTATATTGTATACTTAATGTGCTGTAATATATCACTTACAGCACATTCATTTTACAATCAATAAATCAATTATCACATCAATCATATTTTAACTATTAAAATACTCGTTAGTATTTTACCCGGTCAAGTTAAGTCGTCACCTGAGTGTAAGCGACGTTTTCGAGCTAGGTGCCGAATTAACTTGACCGGGTAATAGTTAAGCCAAGATTTAGGCAATTCATAAATTTACTGCAAACGGGTGTAAGTGACGACAAACTGAAGATGGGTGCGCACTTCAACTAGAAATCTCAAATATTGAAGAACTGGTTGTCTTATCTCTAACTGTCGGAGCACAACAGCAAGATAGCCTGAGCCCAGTAGTGCCACGGACGCGGACGAGCGACGATGATGCATTCAGGGTGCCTAGTACGAGTCTCATTCGCCATTCGATCACGTTAACGAAAACGAGAATTTGTATGGCAAAATTTTAACTCTTCCCATTTGTCGCCAGGAGGCGCTGCTAAAATGCCATACAAATTTTCGTTTTCGTAAACGCAATCGAAAGAATACGGATAGTAAACAAAACTCATATAGGCTCTCTATTCAAGCGCAACTTGAAATACGCAATAAGCTTTGAATTTCAGTGTAGTTGTTAACGGCCGACGTGAAGGCTGGGCGGGCGGCTCCACGTATTGGCCAACCACAATTACGCTATCGTTACAATTACGGTCGCATTTCGTGGTTGCAATTAAGGCGATTAGGAATGAATACCTTGTGTATTAATTAAGTTTAAACATACTGTTAGTTTCTATTTAAGCAAACAAGGTCCCGGGTTCAATTCCCAGGTCGGGTAAAGTGTGTTTCGGATTTTTCGATGCATAGCCCGGGTTTGTGATTACCAACCCGCACTTGGCCAAGCGTGGTGAGTAAGCCAATACTCATCAATTTTAGTGATGACTTGGTTTCAATGACGGAGGCCTTTGCCCAGCAGTGGGACAGTATATAAGCTATTTACTTACTTTACTTACTGAACAAGCGTAACATCAAAAAATAGTATATGTTTAAAATTAACGACTTTACTTCGATTTACTCGTGTTAATTTTGTTATTATTGTTTTTTTTTTGGAAAGAGATTGCTGATTGCCTCAGACGGCATTTTCAGCTTCACCGGGCTTGTTTGGGGGCGGCGAGAAACTTAAAGGGTTCCCCAAGCCGTGTAAAACGAATCACCTTCGGAGGTTTTCTAGAGAGAATGGCGTGTGCGCGTCCCCGTGCCCTACTAGAACTTCTCCGAAGGGTTCGGATCGGATCGGGATATTATTGTTATTCGGACGATCTCCCTATAAATACGGCAGCGATTACAAAAAGTAAAAAAAAGGACATTATGTTCAATAAACGCGTGTACCTTCATCCGTATAAAGTGTATTGTTTCAATATCGTTATCGTTAGTAATTAATAATTAATTATGAGGAACCAAAAGGAATATTTACATATTTATATATTATATTTACGCTTTTAAACTTTCATGATCCATTTTTAAGCCTTTAATCGCCGTGGTGGTCACCGGTGACCGACAAACAATACATTTTCTATTGTGTCTGGTTTTGCGGCAGTCAACGTGTTAACAAAGTTTTTAACTCATACTGTGTTAAAGGTATCGTTTAAAACTTAATTCATTTATTATCACGTAACAAACTTACATTAACAAGCTAATCCATATCTATATACTTACAGGTCGACTTTTTTATCACCATCCAAACCTTCTGAGAACAACTCTTTCTAATGGACCAACTCCCTAACTCGAAAAAAAATCAGCTGTTCCATACATTTTGGTCGAATGAATATTGATGTTTTTTTATGGAACAGCTGATTTTTTTTTCGAGTTAAGAAGTTGGTCCAGTAGTAAAAGTTGTTCGTTTGAATCACGGGAGTCATCTCGGAAGGTTTGGATGGTGATAAAAAAGTCAACCTGTATACTAAATAAACCTGTAGGCTCTGTACATGCAATTTTTCTGACAAATTTGGGAATAAATATTTTTTATGACTCACTGACACCAATTGGACGATTTTTGAATTTTTTGTCTGTCTGTCTGTCTGTCTGTCTGTCTGTCTGTCTGTCTGTCTGTCTGTCTGTCTGTCTGTCTGTCTGTCTGTCTGTCTGTCTGTCTGTCTGTCTGTCTGTCTGTATGTCCTCTTATAACTCAAGAACAGCTTGACCGATCTTGATGAAAATTTGCAAACGATAGGCTATAATTATATGATGTTGGTAAACCTAATAATTATTTTATTTAGCATTCATTGATCCAATATTTTCGCACAGCGAAGCGGGCGGGTGACGCGGGGGGCTAGTATATTTATAGAATTGCGTGAACAATGACGAGACTAAGTCAAGATGGCGAGCAATAATTGGATTAAAGCGGCCTAAAATAGATCGGAATTGTGAATATTGAAAGAAGCCTACAACTTAAAGCCTACAACTTAGTATAAAGTGGTTTAAGTTAAAGATTATAATGGAGATAAAACGAGTATACCTTAGAAACGAACATATATGTATTTGTTACATATATTTATTAATAAAATATACATGTAGGTGCTGTTTGTATACATACGTAGATTACGCTTATACGTTTATAAATATACCTAATAATATAGATATGATCTAAATTAACTTCATAAAATAAAATAAATATAAAATTGTCATCTCCTCCTCAATCTCAATATGCCTTCCCATAAAACCGACCACCCAGTACTCGGGAGTCCAGATGATTTAATTTAAGACGCGCGTAAAAGAGTACTATCTTTCCACGTCATCGTTATTGAATATGTATGTTTAATTTGTGTCGTAACTGTTTTGTATGTTTAGTCTTAAAACTCTTTTTGTTTTGTGAAGTGCACACTTTTTAAAATAAATAAATAAAAAATGTGTTTATATCATCAGCTTTATATTATTATATATAATATTCGACAAAAAATACAATATAAAACTAAACCGCAGACATTGACTCTACACTTTCCCGTCAAAGTCCCACTTTTCGTTTATAAACATCGATAATGCCACGATAAACATTTTACTACTCTGAGCTCCATAAGATCTGGATGTCAAGTAAATGCGTCCTCTGATTAATAACACCGCTTCGACAGTTTAATGAGGTAGTTAGCCACAGCTGTACTCAGACAAGAACGTTTTGTTCGTCTCGCGTAGAGCAATCAAATCGTTTGCACTGTCATTATTCCACCATGAGAATCGAATCGAGGTCAATTTAATATGTTGACAGTATTTGTTTTACGGTGACTAATGTGAGTTCTATTTGCCATTCGGTAATGTAAACGAAAGCGAAATTTATGGTAATGCTGCTCCTCGTCAGAGGTGTTGTTTCAATGCCATACAAATTTCGTTCTGATGAACGAAAGAATTTGTATGATTGATGTGATCATCATTAACAGCTCATGTAATATCCCCAATGTTGAGGCACGTGCCTTCCCTATGGTTGGATAGG
The DNA here is from genome assembly GCA_963082485.1 of Eudonia mercurella. Taxonomy (NCBI): domain Eukaryota; kingdom Metazoa; phylum Arthropoda; class Insecta; order Lepidoptera; family Crambidae; genus Eudonia; species Eudonia mercurella. The sequence continues at coordinate 21,056,283 of OY720023.1, read as the reverse complement.
GAGGATGAGTCATAAACCTCTAAGCGGGTCTAGTGTAGATTGGTAGTTGTTATCGACTGCTAATGCAGCTGGAATAACGGCCTTCGGTGCTTTTCGAAATATGGAGGAGCTCGAAATGACACATTTATACATTCGATGACCGGCCTTTGCGAAAATTGCTTAACCTTTGCAATCTCAGACTGAGCGCGTTAACCACAGCGCCATCATGATCCTCCGTATTCTAAAGGCAAATACAACTAAAAATACTAAAACTATTATCATTTACTAAGATTCTTACTAAAAAAATATTTACAAAGAAAATAACTGTTTTTGCTAAAACTTCCGACAGAGAAGTTTTAAAGCGGAAATTTGAATTAGTCCATGCTTTCGGTGTAATAATTGTCTCGGCAGTAAAAACTAAAACTCATTTCTAGTAGCGTTACAGGTCTATGGAGCCCGATCGATACAACTAGCAGTATGGGTTCTTATTCCTATGAACAAAAAGTACAATATAGACGAGTCACAATTTAAATGTCACAAAAGAAATAATTACATTTCGAGTTGACGATGTTGATCGACCCTGTTCGCATGTTCGGGATGTGGCCGACGTTTTCCATAATGCATGCACGTAGTTAGTATTTTTCCTTACTTATCAGATGTAACAAAATCGCCACGTGAATGGTTGATAAGGGGAACACATAGTAAAATATTAACTACCATTATACACGGAATACTATAATTGTATGGGAAGTAATGGGATCTCTTTCCCTGCAATACAATTACCCCATGGTACCTATATGGATTGTGTGAGACCAAGGTGTATCACGCTTGTTAGTAAGGCCAAAAGTTATTTGTAGATGACTTTATCAGCCTAGTAAGGTCTCACTGCTGGGCTTAGAGTAATTTACCAAGACCAACAGCTTTACCTTTGGAAACACGGAGTAGTTAGAAAGATTTTAATTTGATAACCAGAACAAATTCTCTTCCTTCTTCGATAAATTGGAGAATCATATTTTCAATTTTGCATTTGTTTATTTAATAATAAAAGTTTATTTGGCGTAAATATACAACAGCAATACACACTTAAAATAGCAAAGCTAAATAGGACATTTTCATTATCCTAACTAATATTATAAATGCGTTTGTTTGTTTGTTTGTTTGTTTGTTTGTTTGTATTTTGTACACATATTCTTAAGAGTATGTCAAAGACATAGGATACTTATTACTAACAAAAGGTGAGTTTGTTTGTTTGTTTGATACGCTTTCACGCGCAAATTACATAATCATTTGTTTGTTTTGTTGTCATAGAAACTGTCAAAGCGGTACGAAGTCCGACGGGTCAGCTAGTTAATTTATAAAAATAAGATAATAAACATTTGTTAGTTTTATATTGGAATATAGTATTTTTACCGGAGCGCCGAACTGTACTGGTGCAACTTCCTTATTTGTTGTGGGACAAAGTGGGACGTCACGCAACGGGAATCTTTTGTGGTGTACCAGCTTTGTAGAGGGACACTGATTAATGCGACCAAGGCTTGGGCTCCGCGGTAATAGATGATACCGAACGTTATTTTCACAATAACAAGGAATATTCATTAGTCTCGGTAGCTGATACAAAATTACAGCAACGTAGGTACTAAGTACCATTATTATGAAACGAAGTGATGTGATGTAATTTCTTAGATTGGTAGGTTAAATAAAAAGATACCGTTAACATAAACTGGCATCAAAAACTTCTCCCCCAACTCATTACCAACGTTTACGTACAAGTATATGGTAATTATTTATTTACGAAATATGCAAATACCTATATTTAAAATATTGTATTTTTCTTAAACTAAAATAAGCAAAAATAAATAATAATAATAAAAAATAAATAAATAATACATAAATAATAGGCTGACCTTTGCCCAGGAGTGGGACAGCTATGGCTGATATAATAATAATTCTAGTTTTTATAATGTTTTATTGTTTTTATGTTAAAATATTGTAAAAATCTAGTTTTAAGAAAGAAAATAAATAAAGGAGATAATAATAATAAAAAATAAGTCTAAAACAAACTGGAAGTCTGTCCATAAGTGAGAACTATTGTGTTTTGTTGTCCAATTTAAACCGACCATAAATTTAAACCAACGATCTCATACACAGTACAAACATATACCCCTGCTGGGTGTCGAACTCGTTATCTCTGATTCTGAGGTGGTATAACCACGAGGCCACAGAGGCTGTTATTTAGGACATTTAGGATCGGAAGACCATGATCAAAGGTCGAGATTAAACAAGTTACCATTCCGGAATTAACTTTTACGAATACTTAGCATTCGCAAATACTCTGCAATCCAACCACTCATGAATCATTTATACGTTAGCCGTTCGCACAGTCTAATTGAAACACGTAAAATGCATATTCAATTCCAAAATGTACACAGAAGCGAAGCTCCGCTACTGCGAACGAGTTTATAGCTTAATGACTTAAACATGTCAGCTTTCGTCGAATCCAACAAATTATTTTTATATCTTAATTAGGTATTCTGTTTTTAGTCTTTTGAACGTTGCTTGATATACTCACGAGCGGACGGTAAAATTTTTATATTCTAAAACTTTAACGTCATTGTAACCTATTTTTCTACTTATTTTTGAAGAAGTTGGTCCAGAAAGTATAGACCAATCTAGAATTGCTTGAGACAAGTCACCCAATGCACAATTCACCCATTGCAAGGGAAATGGCGAAATCGATGGGGTATGCATAGCTTATAAACTAACAAATTCAATATGAAAGAATGAGGACTTATGGTTTTTACCAGGTTTTTGATGTGTAACATCTTTCCGCTCGCTTTCTATATAAGCAATTTGTGGGAGTGATTTCGTGAAATGGGACGGAAGTATGTGTAACAGTGTAACAGGAAGTCGATATTATGAACATGACGTATTATTATTATATAAGTATGACATATTGTCTCATTTGACTATCAAAGATCATTTTGATATGTCAAATGTCTTCTAATGAGTATTTATTGTATTTATTTGATAATTATAAAATAATGTAATACCTGACCTATTTTTTTCAGAATATAATGTTAAAATTGCTTATTACTAAGGTGAGATGTCAAATGTTACACATCATGTGACTACTGTAAGGCTCGCTCGTATTTTTATATATAATATTATTGATAATGATGACTCGATAACGATAATATCGATAACACTTGATTGGATGGACGAAATAGAGTGTTATCATGAGGAACTACAAGTAATTTGTCCCAATTTATTGTGGGTTTTTCTTATGAAAAATGTTGTTGCTTTTAACAAAAAATATTTGAAAAATAAAGACAACTGTCTCAGGATGAACTCGAACCCACATACTACAAAACTTATGAGCTATATATACCCCCTTTCGACGTGACAGGTTAAAAAATACTAGAAACATAACGTAGGTAAGTTAACATAATATTTAAAGAGTTGTGCTTTCTTACGTAACAGAAGCTCAAGGCTGAATGAGAATAGGAATCATAAACATAGTAATTCATGCAATCTGTAAAGCTTCAAAAGCAACCGTGAGCTATAATGACTCAACCGAGCTAACTGCAGCGATATGTCTACTGAATAATGCTTTATGCGGTTCAGCGGATTTGCTACCCTATTTTGGCATAATCTATATAAATAGATAACTTATATTCCCATACTATTGTCTGAAATGTTATATAATATCTCTCATGTAAATAGAAAAGGATAGAATGAATAGTAATAGAATATTGAACAGTAAACAATCTTTGTTATAGGCATTGATGTGAACTATGTTATATGAGTATTGAGAGGAGTCGAGAATTTTGATCCGTGCTTCGGAAGGCACGAAAAGCCGTTGGTCCCAGCTGCATAGCAGTCGTTAACAACCACCAATCCGCTCTGGGCGCGTGGTGGTTAATGACCCGTTCTTCTTATGGTGTGTCCATCTGTAAGGAATGATCGAGCCCCAGCGGCATAAGATTTAATATTTGGTGGCAAAGTAGTTGCCAAAGCCTTCGAAAGGGTTAAGGTACAATCTTCCAAAGTGAATATTCATGTTGGAAGGCTTGAAGATGTTTTTTTTATATTAAAAGGAGGATAACGAGCAGGCGGGTCACCTGATGGGAAGTAATTGCCGCCGCCCATGGACACCCGCAAAACCAAAGTAATCGCAGATGCGTTGCCGGCCTTGAGGAAGGAGTTGGATCTTGAGGAGGAAGTAGGAATTGGGTGGGGTGAGAGATGGGCCTCTGGTACTTTCACTCACCAGACGAACGAATACGAGTGCCATTGTTTCACGCCGATATTACAATACTGTGCTTATTGAAAGGTAACATTAACAATGGTTGGTGCTTCCTCTTACCTTAAACAACAGGATCAATAATCCGACCCAATTTGTAGACAGATTCTTACAGTATCATGGCCTTACCTGAAACAAAAAACATATTTTTTATTACAACGAATACACATGTGAACTTTGCGTAAATAGAAATATAAATAGAGAAAGTTAAAAGTGTTTTGTATTTGCATGCGTGTGCACTTTACACGTTAAGGACATCAAATTGCCCAATATGCCCATGCGTATTAGCCTGTGCTGGTATCCAGTAGTAGGGTTTAATACGTGTATTAAGAGGGCGTATAAACCTAGAAAAAAAACAGATTCCACCCGCGCCCCTTTCACGCCCCGCTTTCGTCCGTGCGTACGGCGTGGCGGCCAACGCAACAGATTGGCAGGTCGCTCCCTCGTGTGTACTCGTGTTTAGTGCGATCGCGCACAGTATACCTAAAATAATCAGATAAAAACCGGCTAAGTGCGAGTCGGATCACCTAGCTGTACTTCGAAACACTAAAATACTCTTTGCTGGTGGTAAATAATACGCAAAGGTAAGTAATGATATCATATATTTTTATTATATATTGCTACTTTAAATATTTAATATTGTTTTATTTTATAAAGGCGTAGGTGCCATGAAATCTTTAAGCATTTTTGTATTATGTAGATTATTTTTTGTATCATGTAGATTATATTATCCCTTCCAGTCGCACTTTGCTATCGACAGAAGTAACTGCAACAGTCAGCGGTTGCTGTCGACACGTTAAAGGTCAAAGGCCTACCATCCGACGCTACAGTTACCTCTATTGATACCAAAGTGCTGCTCGTGTGTAAGTGCTCTTACTGTTATATCTCTTCTTCAAAGAGTGTCGACAATGTAAAAAAAAGAAGTCTAATTTTATTACAAAAATATCGCTTTATTTACATAGATTCATAGGTTTACATTTTTTTTTCAGAATTCGTTCCCTGGCTTGTACCTGTACTGCAAAGAACAGACAGAAAGAAGGTAAGTTAAAGACATTTTTCCATTAAATTATGTATTTAAGGTCTGTTCATTCTAACTTGTCTTAAAATGTAACAATCTTTATAGGACCTTACTATTGAAATTTAATGAAAAATTTTATTGTTTTTTTAATGGTAAAAAAAACTAAAATATTGTTTACACTTAAGATAAACAGACTTTCTGTAATCAAAGTCAAAGTCAAAGTGTCAAATATTTTGTATTCAAATAAACTTTAGAAAAGTACTTTTGAATCGTCCAAACATTTTTTTTACCTACTACCCATTCAGGACGTCTATTTTTTAGTTGTGGAGAAGAATGGGCGCAAGAAACTCTACAGTTTTAATATAAGTAACGACATTTACAAAATTCTATGCCGTTATCAAGTTATACAAGTTTAAAATTACTTAACAATATTTTAAATTAGAAATACCTGTTGGGGTGATTGAAGCATTTTTAACCCATGCTGTTTTGTCTTGAATGTAATCAGACACTTTATAATAAGCTTTTTTACAAAGCTTTTCTTTAATGACGATTTTAAATTAAATCATAAGACAAAAGAGGAATTCTCTTGCAAAATGTTTGGTAATATTTTAAATAAATGTGTAATTAATTCTAAGAAAAGCCCGTCTCAACCTACAATTATTAAAAATGTTCAGTCAATCAGTATGGTTCACTAGAACATTCAAGGAATGATGGGCAAAGATCCAGAGATTGCATTGTTCATGAACGATAATAAAGTTGATATTCTGTGTATTACTGAACACTGGCTTAAAGATCATCAGTTCATGTTCAATTTTAATAATCATTTGGTAGGTAGTTCGTTCAGTCGAGTAAATTCAATTCATGGTGGCTCCTTAATTATAGTTGATAAGAAGTTAAAATTAAAGGAAAGAAAAGACATAATGAGCCTCTCGGTTGAGCAAACAATAGAAATAGCTTGTGTGGAGCTGGAGCGACTTGTTGTATTAAGTGTATACAGGCCTCCGTCAGCATTGTATGATTATTTTGAAAAAGTAATGGATGAAGCATTATATAAAATCCGCAATGTAGGTAAAAAGATAGTTGTTTGCGGTGATTTTAATATTAATTTGTTAGAAAAGTCTACAGGTTCTATCAAAATTAAAAATTTATTTCAATCATATAATTTGAATAATTTATTTTTGGAGCCGACTAGAATAACTGCCACTTCGGCCACTTGTATCGATAATATATACACTGATCTAGTACCTCTGTCTAAACTCATTATTAATAAACTAGACTCTGATCATTGTGGCCAAATGGTCAGCCTTCCACATCAGTGTCAGCAAGTGAAGAAACAGATTATCACTGTTGTACCAAAAACTGCAGGTCGTCTGGAACGCTTCAAAACAATCTCTATGATAATATATGTTATGTAGAATATAATGATAACCCAAATAAATTTTATAATGATTTCTTTTATAAATATTGTTTAGAATTTAATAAAACTTTTATTCCAAAGATGATCTCGGTTAGTGGTACTGTTACTTTTAGTGAATGGGTTACAATTGGTATCCACAAAAGTAGAAAGCGACTTTATGAGCTATATGATGAACGCAACTATAACACCAGTGAAGATTTCAAATTGTATGTCAAAAAATATTCTAAGTTATTTAAAACAGTATGTCGATTAGCAAAGGCAAAATTCCTGAGTTCAAAGATTAAGCTAAGTGATAACAAAATAAAAATGACATGGAATATTATAAATAGTGAAACTGGAAATGTCAAAAGTCGTAACAATGAGTACAAATTGAGCTTCGAAAATCAAATCTTAACTTCTGATGCTGATGTTGCTGCGGCATTTGAGAAGTTTTTTACTGATATTCCAGTTTCAACTACAAAGACTTTGGACTCGTCCCCCACTGTAGCTGAAACGGTTCTAAAGGAAAATGTCAAACCTAGTGAAAACCATTTTAGTTTTCAAAAAATTGATTTTAGAGATATAATTAAAACTTTTAACACTCTTAATTAAAAAAAAGACTGCTGATTTGTGGGGTAATTCCGTTGACGTCACTAAATCCGTTATTGAGACAATAGCTCCAGTTTTAGCTTGCATAATTAACGAATGTATTGACTGTGGTGTTTTTCCTGACCTAATGAAGCACAGTAAAGTAATTCCATTATACAAATCAGGTAGCACATCTGACCCCACTAACTTTAGACCAATTTCTGTGCTACCCACATTTAGTAAAATATTTGAAAAGATAATTCTGGACCAAATTCAAGTTCATTTTTATAGAAATAAGCTTTTACATTCATTTTTCAGGTATCGCGAGGCATTTCATCTGCGAGCTCTTCGAGATCTACGAGATCTTCGAGCTGGATTGTACAGTCAGCAATGACAGACTTTTCATGTGTTAACATATAAAAAAATCAATATTATGTTTCCATTCTATGGTTTTTATAAAAATAAATATACGAATAGCTTTAAATCAAACAACTGTAACGAACTAACAGAGTTGATGAGAGATTTTTGCGTACGAGTTTGACCGGATAGCATTCATCGGCTTGTGAGATATTACGACATTTACGAGCTGCAGCAGTTCTGAAATACAAAATAATTGTAAATCACAAGTTTGTACGGTAATATACGAAGTATGATACAATACTTCCAGAATAGCTAATTCAACTTAATTATGTATGTACTGTGAAAAAAAATTACTATACATACTGCCACCAATACGAGTGGTCAAAAGCATCGTTCTGTTTTGCATATACTATACCCGGTACCCGCGTCGCCGTCATTGCTTCAGCGCTTCTAATACATTGTATAGTGAGCTCTAAAGTTAATGCGTAAGGGTCGATATTTCAAGGTGAGACTACTCATCACCAATGAAAAGAAATAATAACATTATTATGATAATAATATCTTATTTTAACGAAATATTTTCTCGGCGCCCTGAGCACAGAAACACAGTCCTCTCGTCTCAACAGAGTGATCGCGACTAATCGATGAAACAAAACATGCCTGTTACCTCGGGTCAGGTGCGACAGACTGGAGCGTTCTGCACGGAATAAGAATGTCGTAAGCGCCGAATTAGTTTTAGTTTATTTACTCGTAAAATATACATTTTTTTTTCAAATCGCTAATACAGTCGCTCGGTAATATAATTTGATATTATGTGTTAAAATATTGGCTCAGTAATATGCGTCAAATTGAAAATAAATTGATTCTAGTTGAAAAGTAGACGTAAGTTTGTGATTTTATTTTATCGATAAAATTTTAATATATTATGTTTTCGCTTAAGCCAGTCCCTTTCAAGTATGCTGTAGTATCTATGATATTTTTTTCGGGTAAATCGTGGTTTATCTTCTAGTGTTAAAATCAAATCTACGATTGGTGATTTACCTTTATACCCCCTCTTAAACATCAACTGGAAAATAAACGCATGTTGTGTGTGCTCGTTACCTTTAGAAATCATTAGTCTTAATTTATTTTGCTAAAACTGATCTGTGTAAAATAACTTCTCAATTTAGTTCCTATAAAAGTGTCCAACGATGCTACAAATTGTTACGTCTCCGGTGAATTTCCGTCGGTCGCTCTACATTTCCGCCAAATGGCGCACGCTCACATGCGATTGATAGAGCCTCCGTGACCAGTTAATAACTGGAATGCTCCGAAATGATAGCAAACGACATGACGCCCCATTACTCGATATTATCCTCATTTTATTTTTCACGGGAAACCATGGAGAGTACCTTACTGAAGAGCTGAAACGCGGTACCTACTCGTGGGTAGAATTGGCGTTTTTTCTATTCTACAAAGGGAAAGCTTAATAGTGGTTACTAACGATAAGGACGAAGATGGAACGGAATATTCGACTTCTGAGAAACTATCTTACATTTAGGGTTAAGACAGATATGGTTAGCTAACGGACCAATAATGATACCTACTAACATTATTGTTATTCAAGAGACGGGATTAAAAAACCGAAAAAATAATTTTGGTAGAGCATCTATCTGCTTTCATACAACACTAGCTTAATAATAACTAATTATTAATCAGCTATTGTTGAATGAACAACATATAACCATCTATTATATAATAACGCTAAATTGTAAACTCTATTCATTACGAAGTTGGCACTAAGGCGTTTCCAAGAGCGATACAAATTAGTTTTGTGTTTCTGAATATTTGCTTGTAAATGTCGATGTAATTAATTTTATGCTTAATTACACTTGAACATTTACGGTTTTAATTTGAGTTTTACTGAAACAGCATTTGGTAATAAGTAGAAGGAAAGAAACTCTAAAGGGAAGCTTCTTTTTATACTTTATATTTATAACGATAATGATAAATCAATAAGGTTGTTTGTTGTTTGTTTCTCGTCGTTCGTTCAGATTGAGTGTAAAATCTTTATAATTCATAAATGTAAAAATCAAATTAATGATATTTTACAAATTGGATACGCTAGCAGACATGGGAATACCGCGTGATGCTTTCTCGATACAATATTATCTTTATACTTACTATTATCACAGTCTATATAAAACCTATCATTCACCTCACCTCAGCCAAAGAGACGTCCACTGCTGGACAAAGGCCTCCCTCAAGGATAAATCATTTTGAGGGGAATTAGCCATAATCGCCACGCTTGGCAGGCGGGTTGGCGATCGCAGTAAGGTGCGAATAATCACAGAGAGACGCTGCTACCCATCCTCTGGGATGGTCCCATAGTCACCTTCTACGACACCCACGGGAAGAGATGGGGTGGTGCAATTCTTTAGCCCCGGCACCACACGGGAGCTTTATTATGCACGAAAATCATACTCTTTTACTGGTTTCCGCAAACATTACCCACTTACCCATATTACACTCCTACAGTGCAGTAGTGTTATCAATCTCTTTTAACAAATCTACACGCGTTTAACTTTTACATATATACGAGAAATGCTAGCTTTAACCTGACGTTTCGAACCATTCATAATGTTCAAAAAATCTAAATTCAATATCATTTAATCAGTTTAGGCTACAAATAGTATCACTCAATAATGTCACTATGCCATCGGTCCGTAAGTCTACTCTGGGCGGGAGACCTTGTACTGAGAAGAACCGGCAAGAACCTCAGCAAGGGCTTTCTTTTCTCCCTTACAGCGTCAAACGATACACGATACTTACAGGGAGACGGTGATGAGATGTTTTGTCACCTCACAATTGACGAGCAAGCGCCGCTAAACTGTTTCGTTTAAATTACAGAACTGACTTTTAGGATATCAATTAACCGCTGTCCACTTCATCATTCCCGTCCAGCGCTTCAAGATAATAAATTGCAGTATTACTTTTAACTTGTTCGGACACGTTTACGACCCCTCTAATATCTTGTTCTCGTTTGGGAACTTCCGTGCGTGAGCTGCCACCGTCGTAAATATGTCAACAGGGCACTTTTATTCGCGAGGAAAATGCACGTATCATTTTTTTTGGGCGATCCTATCTGACGGGTTGATTATGAAACTGTCGCCGAAAATTTATTCGGCGACTAGCGTTATGCTGCCGTGTTTTTTTTGTAATCCACATCTGGCAAGCGCTTAGAAAGCATGTATCTGACCTCCTTGATTCTGCTATTCGTGTTTTAGGGGAGGGATTTTGGCATTGCTATGAGGAAAATGCTGAAATTTATGGTAATAACGAATTTGAAAACGCACTTTATTTGGAATCCTCAACTGGTTTCTGTTATTTACAATCGGAACACAACAATGCTGTTAGCATGTGAACACCAATGAACACCAATGTTATAACGATAGAATTAGATAAGATGTTGGTAGAGCTATGCGTTCTTAGAATAAGACCCTAGACAAGTGGCAAAACACTAATAGAATAGAAATCAAATAGAATGATTATTGTACGGGATTGACATAAGTCAACGATATCAATCCTAAACAATATTAGAGCATTAAACCAAATGCTCTAAAGTAAACAATAATCAATCTATCTAATTCCTATTCTGGTTCTTGGCGGGAAAGTGAAGAGTCATGTCTGCGGTTTTGTTTTATTTTCTAAAATTTGTGTTATGTCGAATATTAATGTGAAATAATAGTGGATTATTGACCGTTAAGTGTTCGTGAGTGTGCATGAGTGTTGGCAAATGAAACAAAACAGTGCAACGTCACTTTTCAAATTCTCTCAAGAAGTCCGCCCGAGAACTTAGTAAAGCCCCACATCTTTACTGAGATACTTAAGGGGTTGGGGGTGTATATCATTTCTCACTTCTCATTTCTATTATCAATAATCATCATCATACAAGAAAGAAATATTTTTTATTTATGTAATACTTGTAAGATTGCTTTGACACTGGCTAAATGTGCTAATCGCACGAAGCCATCAACTAAATGAAAAAAAAAATCTATTCTATTAGCGTTTTGCCACTTGTCTAGAGGGGCTCTCACTATACAACGTGTAACAAAAAGGTGTGGTCAAAATGAAAAGATACAAAGTGTGTCCCATCCAGAACTTGTATGTGTTGTGTATGTGTATTAAGACATAATTTTTAACTTTAATTTGTCATGCAATGGTTAATGTGATATTTATATTTGTGAAGTGATGCGCGTCAGGCGCGCATAAGCAAGCGGCAGTGATCATAAATGTTAGTACACAGGGGTTACCTAACCACTAGGGCTGAGCATAACACACAAGATCTGCATACACTCTGCATACAAGATCTAGATTGGATACACTTTGGATCTTTTAATTTTGACCACACCTTTCTGTAACACGTTGTATAACCACATATAACCAAACCTTTGAGCAATTATGACAGAGCGATAATTTAACAGAACAATAACGTATAGTGCGACTTAAAAATTAATTCAGTTCAATTTTCTTTTCCAAGTAATAGTTACAGCGTTAAAGTGGGCTGTGAGCTGTCATTTTACATAGTTCGCGAGCCCACACCAGTTTCTGTACAAACTATTAATAACTTTAAGTCGACAGCGAGAGCTAGTGGTTTCGAAAGTCAAGTACGCGGTACTTGTTGCATTTATTTTTGTGTTTGCGTACAACGGAGAGATGTTTGCGCTCATTCAATTTGCAGCGAGAAGCCCCTGAGGGCGGTAATCCGGGGCTCAGGCTGTTGTGTCCTGCTTTCAAAATTCTGCCACACACGACGCTCCCTTCGTTAGATTTTGAACTCTATATTAATATGTGAATATACAGCTTACCTTTCTTATGCAAGCAATGGTCTAAGGTTTTTCGATTCGTCTGGTTAAGTACATCCAACTGTAAAATGTCTAGTATCATAATCTTGAAACGTCAGTCATGATACCTTTAATCTTCGAGCAAATCGTCGAAAAACATGTTTTAGTTACTAGTAATTCAGGAAGTATTTTAGATGTAGAGTAGGATAGGCGCAATAAAACAGTTTTTATAGAAGTAACGATATTTTACAAAAATACATTTCATGTTAATTAGTTAGTGTTGTCCATAATACCTAACCATTACGGTTGAACGAAGGAATGTAACGTTACAAATAACAATTCAATGCTATGTATAGAATTAGAGCTATAAGCGTTGCTTGTTAAATATATACAGAAGTATCAGATCTCTCCAGACACTTATCCATTCAATTACCATTTTGCTCAGACAAAGTACTTCAGCATAAAAAAACATAATGGATAGCCAATATGAATAGGATTCGCATAAAAGAGAAGTATGGCTGCCGCTAGTAAAGTACGTTTTCTTGTTAGCCCACCGCCCGGCGCCCGTTGCTGGGCTGCAATTAGATTGGCACGTCCACATTTGTACCACTAATCGCGTTATTGTGGCCTATTTTTATGTCGGATATATCGCTGTTAGAAGACAATAGTTTTGTGATGTCACTTAAAGGTTTTTTACCATCATTAGTCCGATTTGTACATAGCCAATATCAAGTCAGGGAACGATTAGCCTGGCCATTAGTAAGGTTTTCTTTGTTTGATGATAAAATAATATGATAGTATAAATATTAATAATAGTTATAGCTATATTAGTATTAGTCTTAGATATATGTAGCATATCAAAAACGTAAGAAATTTATATCTCTCTTTCTTTCTGAGTGGCTGATGATGAATAAGTGATGATATGAGTAAAATTCTCTGGTTCCCTTGAGTTACCGAAAGGGTGTGGGACTTTTCTGAGGAATCACTTGGACTTCTTATAACAAAAATTGAAAAGTGGCCTTGCATTTTTTTTATTTATTGGCATACTCTTTTATATTCTCGAACGCTTAACTACTAATAATACATCACAGTTACTCATTGATATTCGGCAAAACCCAACTTGTAATAAACAAGACAAGAGAGAAGATGCAGAAGTTGTAGCTTGTCTGTAAATGTAGTACACAAGCTCTCAGTGGGATTGACTTGTCAAAAATCCAACAAATTTGAAGTTTGATACGCTAGATTAAATGACATTTCTAGATTTTAACTATCCTATACAACGTGTAACAGAAAGGTGTACTCAAAATTAAAAGATCCACAGTGTATCCAATCTAGATCTTGTATACAGAGTTACTAAGACATAATTATTAACTTTAATTTGTTATGCAATTTTCAATTATTTATTTCGATTGTGACGTCACATCAAAATAAACAAGTCTCAGCTCTAGTGGTTCAGTAAATTTGGTGTACTTACATTTATGATCACTGCTGCTTGCTTACGCGCGCCTGAAGCGCATTACATCACTAATTCATTCATTCATTCATCGTCAGCCATATGACGCCCACTGCTGGGCATAGGCCTCCCCCAAGTATCGCCACAACGATCGGTCCTGCGCTGCCCGCATCCAGCGGCTTCCCGCGACCTTGACTAGATCGTCGGTCCACTTTGTAGAGGGCCTGCCCACGGAACGTTGTCCAGTGCGTGGTCGCTAATCGAGAACCTTTCCGCCCCAACGGCCATCGGTTCTCCGCGCTATGTGTCCCGCCCACTGCCACTTCAGCTGAGCAATCCTCCGAGCGATGTCAGTTGTTTTAGTTCTCCTGCGGATTTCATCATTTCTGATTCTATCGCGCAGGGAAATACCGAACATCGCTTTCTCCATTGCTCGCTGGGTGACCTTGAGCCTTCTATGAGACCCATAGTAAAGAACCACGTCTCACTCCCGTATGTAATCACTGGCAACACACACTGGTCAAAGACTTTTGCTTTGATTTGATGATTTGCTTTGAATTTTAGATGCGAATACATCACGTAGCTTCCCGAATGCAGCCCATCCGAGCTGGAATATTCGAGAGATCTCTTCCAAGGATCTCAGCTATGAGAACTACATCATCGGCAAACCGAAGGTTTGAAAGATACTCGCCATTAATGTTGATGCCGTATCCTTTCCAGTCTAGAAGCTTGAAAATATCCTCTAACGCAGCTGTGAACAACTGTGGAGAAATAACGTCTCCCTGTCTCACACCTCGCTGTAGTTGGATAGAATCTTCTTCTTCTTCTTCTGAGACTTCATTAATATAAACATTTAATTTACTATTGCATGACAAATTAAAGTTATTAATTATGTCTTAGTAACAACACATACAATATCTAGATCGGATACACTTCGGATCTTTTCATTTTGACCAAACCTTGTTGTGACACGTTGTATATTAAACATTATGGCAATATTTATCTACTAGCGTTTATGCCCAATGTCGAGGTCCTTTGCAAGCACGACTCTTCATGGCGTATTTGCGTGAGATAATTATTTTCTGACGATTTTTTGTGTAAAAATGGGTCTGCAAGAATCGCTATAGTTTTAATAATTTATTTTGTTAAGATATAGTATCGACAATATCATTTTACACTGTTACACAGTAATATGAAGAAGATGGAGTTTTAAATAAATGCTTTTTAAGGTGTAAACAGCATTAAAAAAAAACTACGTGGGAAAGCGATGCTTCAGCGTGGCGTGTAACTCGGACAATCCAAACATACGACGACGGTGACTCGGACCGCTATGCAACGGACAGCATGCGTCAAATTCCGTTCCGTCACAAAATAAGGTTTCTACAGAAGGTAAGCTTCATACATACGCGCTCGGGACAACCTCTTAATGACTCCGCACACTGGACGACTTGTCGCTGCGTCTAGTCACCGCGTGTAGTCGAGGTGTACGCGCACATACAACGACAGTCGTGCGTCAGTTTCGCGACTCCAATAGCTTGTCGTCGCGCCTCTGCGACTGACGCTATGTGTGCGGAGCTTTGAACAAAATATATGAAAATTGGCGGCCGCAGCCTGTCGTCGCGCCTAGTCACCAAGCTGTCGCAGTCGCGTGTCGCCTAGTGTGCGGAGCCATTTATAGCTCACACCAGCTCGAGGACCGAGCGCAGCTGTTGCGATGCGAGATTCCGTGTCCGTGAGAGGGCGGGCCTATGTGTGCGTTGCTCGAGGGCGGTAGGTATAAAGCTAACCTTCTGCAGAAACTTTATTTTGTGACTGCGGTCAGTGCGGGGCGCAGGCACCGGCCATTTTAAGCTTAGCGGTCGGTCAGGTTATAATCTGCGGCAGTGAGTTTTTGCATAGCTGTGTGCCGCTGACAAATAGGATTGTTATTTTAGAGCTTGATTGAGCGTGTTTTTTATTAAATAAAACAAAAAGGTCTAACTCCGGAAAGATGTAACTTTTTTTTGACGATAACAAGCCTTATATAGGTATGCGGTCACCGTAAATCACTTGCAGAAGTTAATAGGTAGGTATATAATATTTTAATGAGTAATTCCAAAGATCTAAAGATTGGTTATCAAAGACATTAATTTGACATTAATTAGAGTTGACATTAATTAAGGCTCATTTGGCTTCCAAAGTAAGAGTAACAGGCAAGAGCTCTGGATAATAATAATTAACTTTCAGATAAGCAACTCTTTGAAAGTAGTGCAAACTTTGGCAGCTCCAGGTATTAAACTCAACACTAAGCTAATAGGCATCAACATAAATCTGCAGCGGTGAAGTTTAAGCTCGTTTAAACTGCCGAAAGTTAAATTTGTGTGCATCGTTAGCCTAATGCTTCTAAGCAGGCTGAACGCGATAGAGTTTGTATAAACTTTTCCTGTGACGGCTTATCCTTAATGCTTACGTTCAATTATTTTATTGGGTTAAGCCCTTTGATTTTCAAAATATACTTACATATTTAATAGAAATGTTACGGGTTATGTTCTATCTCTTAATGTTTGATCGGCTCTTATTTCCGACTGTTTTGTTTTAGTTAGAGACAACATGATAAGCACATTAAAAGGTGATTTTATGCAATGAGATAAGAGTCGGTAAATAAAAAAATTAAAAAAAAAACTCTTAACCTAATAAATAAATAAATCTTTAACGTTTATATTATTTTATGGACGCTTGCAACATCCCGAGTACAATACGCTCTTGCCAACCAAGAAGTTTACGTTCTTATGCCATCTTCTGTTGTTATCATTGACATTGACATGACAAAGTAATCTATATACATATAATGACTTGTCCTGACTGATTCATCATCGCCGAGCCGAAACCGCTGAAGCTAATTAGATGAAATTTAGACTATAGGTTAATTTAGTGACGTAACCCTAAGGGGTCACACCCTAAGGGGGTCAAATAGGGGGTGAAAGTTTGTATGAAAGTCCGTCAGTTTTTAAGTAAAATACATGAAAAATGGTATTTGGCTTTTGGTAAAGAAATTAAGAATGACGTGTCTCAGGAATTTCGTTTATTTTCCTTGTAAGAAGTAAAAAAGGGAAGAAAGTTTTTTTTAGGCAAATCGATATTTTTAAAGTAAGAAGTATAAAATGAATAATTTAATCGATCTTTAGATTTTTTAATAAAAATAAAGAATGACGTGTTTTAGCATTTTTGGAAAAACCTCTCCTAAATAGGTGAAATAGGGGTTTAAAGTTTGTATGGAAATCTGTCATTATAAAAGTTAAATCTTTCGGTATTTGGCCTGGTTAGAAATTATGAAGTGTTTCAGGATTATCCTTATATACACTTTTACCTTAAATAAGTTTTGCTTTTATTAAAAACAACTACAGGTTGGTTAGTCCATGTGAGCAAAGCCGCGAACAAAAGCTAACATAGCATAGCTGTATATAAGTGCTCCCGCCCACGTCCTATAATCGGTGACCGATTTTTTAGTCAGTGAAAATTAAACGTATGGAGTTCTATGTTGCAACGTACTGTGGTAACCGAGACTCCTTGCTCGGGCATGCTGACTGGCAGCCGCCGTGGCCTGAATTCAAACGAATGTAGAAAAAAGAGATGGAAGCAAAAAGAAAGAACATCGCGGACTCGATTGACAGACCGCGACAACGATTGATCTTGTAATTGTAATATTGAAAAGATAATATAATAATTAGTGCTTTGGAAGCCTTTTCACTTAATAAACCCCCCGGTACCTAAGTAACAACCCAGCCGGTTGTTACAGTACACGTCCTACAAAAAGTCGGTCACAAAATCGATACCAAAACCTCCGCAAAAAAATCGGTCCTATTACCGGTTCTAACAAAGTCGGTCGTGGACGGGAGCCGTAAAGATATATTACGCCATCACGAACAACCATAATTGTTCATAACGCTTACAAACGCTACTTATTCTTAATTGATCCGTTGTGCGAGGTTACGGGTGCGAGAGAAAAAATCCACCAAAGGATTGCTTGATAGCTCTCGGTCGGGCGGTGTAAAACTAAGTTATCCTATTGGTTTTCGGTTAATAATATAAGATTTTTAAATTATTTATTTGCTAAAAAATCTAAATGATATAATTTTTTTTGTAGTTGGATAGGCTTGCATTTGACTACTATCTCACCTGATGGTAAATGATGATGTAGCCTACGATGTAACATGCTTGTCTAGAAGGTACCTATTCACTCGCGGTGGGAAGACCCCAATGTTATATTTGATGGAAAACAGATTGAGGCAAGGAGGTCCACAGCTTTGCGGTACGTATAAGAAAAACGTGGACGCATAACGCTTTGTACACATGGGTGGAATCTCTACTGTATAACTATGGCGTCGCGCAGTTTGTCTGGTTGTCCTGTGATAAAAAGGTGATGGTGGAATCAAATTGAACGATTCCAATGCACACTCTCCGAAATGAATACGATAAAAAATCGAAAGACTTGCGACCACTAACAATTGTTAGAATAGTACAACATAAACTTTTACGTTTTTCCGTGAACTATGAAACGTCTAAAAACATATTTGAGCGAAGCTATTGCTAGATTAATTCATAGCACACCGATAAGCTATCTTACACAGCTTAGGTGGAAACGCAGCCCTAGCACAGGTAAGTGACAAAAAAAAGATGGTATTTAACAACACTTTTTGGCAAGAAAATGAAGTCTAAAGAGGTTTTAAGTAAAGCTTTTTTTCTAAATAACAGTCGGTAGCCAATCGTCAGACGGCAGTAGACGTCGCTGGCAGACCCACAAAGGTTGTTGGCAACTTGGCATTGAAAATAAGACAACACAGGCCGACTAGAGCCAAATGTGGCAATAAAATAGCGGAAGAATGTTTAAATTTGCCGATACTGGCATCGAAATTAAAATAAAAAATAACATAAGAGAAAGTTGTGAAAGCGCTTTAGTGAAGGTTAAAGTAAAAGTTTTGATTATTTCATGTAATATTTATGCGGTTTGGAATGTGATTACAATAATTTGCAATAATCGTGCAGTGACGTCACGCCTTTGATTTATATATGTATTACTCTCGTCACAGCTTCCTCACCACTATACAAAACCTCTTTCTCACATCAATTTTTCCATTTGTTAGGCCCTGCTTCATACAATAGACTCCACCAAAAAGTTTATATTCTCTCTCTGATAAGTTTAATCTCAGAACAATGGTCACAAACTTTTTACAAAACCTTAATTACACTGAAACTGATGACCTACTTTACCCCTACCGCTAAACATACTTTCTTAGCACACATGCCTACATCACCCATACACTTATGAACAACAATGTTATTTTGTGAATAATGCGATACATATTTTTTTTTTGTATTCTGATTATATTAATTTTTTTATTATATTCCTACGTTTCTCTGACCCATTGGTCAACACTGTTATATGCTTAAGATATTTAAAAGTATTTATTGTCAACCACATCTTGAGGGGAGAGCGCTTGTGCCTGTGAGACAGGCTAAGGCTTTGCTCAGGCACCAGTCTCTCACAATCTTTATTTGTTACAAAACATTATTTTTGTATCTTTTGATGTACGTTTAAGAATTACTTAATTAATTACATATTCGCTGACTACACATATTGCGGACTGAACAAAATTAATAGGGCGTATGACGTATTTTTGTTAAATAACCATAATTTATTATTCACGAATCGATACACATGCAAAACATTTAAGTGCTTTATTGGTTTGCCTGTCGTTTCTTTTGAAACAACTTTAATTTAAACGTAATACGATTTTCCTCATTCATTAAAAATTCGAATATTAGATGTTTATGTCTTACGGTATCCACACTGAGTGGTGTACTGGTGATGACCTAATAGCTAATACACAAGTTACAAGACACATAACGCAAGTTATACCTATGATTGAATTAATTCAAGCATAGTACAAAAACCCTGTAAGCATTAATGCTTGGATCTTAGTCGCGCATCTTTTAACTGGTCATTGCAGTAATGTAACTGTTTCCATTTTAAATGTTGTACCTATATAATTTACAGAACATTATTAAGCCAACTCAAGAACGTCTCAACGAGTCAGCTTAAAAGTTCGCCCCTTTAATCAATCTCCTCTCGAGCGGTTTTGAATACGTCCTAAATGTTAAACATGAGACCCCGTCCGTCGGTCGTCGCTCTTTTGGCAATATCGATTTGCATTATCAGAGTTTTTGACAAGAAACAAGGGGCATATTACGTAAATCAAAGAATTAAAAGTCTGCACTATAGTATACCTATATAGTCGTGAAGAACGAAGACGACGATTGAAATTCAAAATTCAAATTAAAAAAATCTTTAATTTGTGAATAACAGTTATCATATACGGTCTTACCAATCAAATCAGAGCTTCTATGATCTCCCTCAAGAGCATACGTTATGCATAGCGTTAGGGATGCGATCTCACATGCTAAGCAACTTTTACTATGTCGCATCAAATGATGGGAGACCGAATTAGAATACCACGAGCTCCACTGTGCTTAGAAAGGCACGTTCAGATGCTGATACTGGTTGTGTTCGTGAGATCGTAGTCGTTAAAACCCACCGACACGCGTTGGGCCAGCACGTTCCCATATAGGATGTGGAGACCGGACCATAAGATACCGTAAGAAAAAGGCAAAGTACTCGAAGAAAAATAAAAAAACACGAAAAATAACCGAAAAGAAAGTTTCACATCTATATTTTATAATATAAAGCTTCCGTAATAAATAACTGGGAGCGTGACAACATCAAATTAAATTTTATAGCGAACGCTTCTTGCGGGTATCGACAGCTCGGGGGAAAAGTGACAATTTCACTTTGATCAATATAGATGACATTGTTCTCCGATGACAACCATTGCATTGGGTCTTTCCAAATTAATTAATCCATTAGGAAATTACTTTTTCACTTCGTTTCTTTAGTGAATACCTACGTTTACTTACAGTAGATATATTCTTGTTACTGTAAAGAATATTATGTCATTCTCATCTGCCGAAGTAGACGGCGGACTGCAAACACAATTTGAAGAAGAAGTAAGCAAAATAGAAAAAGTAACTACTCTCAGAGCCAGTCCCAACAGTCTGCATATGTCTACTGTAATCATTAGCGCCAACTTTGTTAAAAATACAAGTATTCATGTACTCTGTCTGTTGTACGAAGTTGATGGAGATACGTGGGATCCCTGGTCGGCAAAAGTGTACTTTTCAATGCATAGCTTGGGCTTGTGATTACCAAACAAAGTAACCTTGCTTGTTAAATACCCATCAATTATAGCGATGACTTGATTTCAATGATGTAGGTCTTTGATTAGTAGGATAGTATAAGAACAATATTACAATTTGTCGAAGAAAACTCTATCACGATTCCGATTGTTAATTCCATAATAAAGCGAGTGGACTCGGAAGTATTTTTCTACGAAGGATAGTTGGGCGTAAAGAGCTTATTTGGGCGGAGATCTGGGCCATAATCCGCAAGGCGCGGGTAGGCCGCACTCAAGAGCACATTATCACGGCATTATGCTGATGTGGCCCAGCTCAAGTCAGCTCTCGACGCTGTGACGTCACAGGCATGCCGGATTTATGTCGGATGGGGCTTAATAGATATGGCTTTGGGTGGACGGTAAAGTTTCATGGTTATGCTAAGGGAGTTTTACATTTGATGGCGTGACGTATGGAAGGACGGAACGAATATTAAGTTGGAATGGTTATGTTTATGTTCGGGTATTGTCGGACCCGGTCGGGTCCGACTAACTGCCGCGTTCAATTACATGAAAACAGTACTAATAATAATAGTCATAATTAATAAGAATAAGGCCAGAGTTTTTGTCATTGTAAAATAGTCTTTTAAATTCATGACATGAGCACTTTGGTATATTTTTTTTGGCGGTAGGGTGACACAGCGCTTGACCTGATATCCGCTGGTCTTGACTTAAATTTCCAGGGTAAATTCTGTTTCGGATATTTCGATGCACAGTTCGGGTTTGTCACACCAACAGCATTGTCGATTGTAGAGATGACTTGATTGCAATTCAATTGTCATTGCCTAACTAGGTATATCTATAACCAGTACCTATAGGGTAATTACTAATAAATTATCTCTAACATTGTTAGTATCTGAGTGCGGAAAAGGTACACGGTCGCTGTTATTCTTTCGGATAAATAATTTGTGATTATACCTGACGTAATTTAAGCTTACATTGAGGTTGAGTTTACTTTTTCAGCGAGGCAATGAACCATGGATGATAATATATAATATAATAAGGTATGTGTTTACATTTAGTATCAAAGTTTTTAGTCTATTATTGATTGAATTAAAAATTTAATAGAGCCATTACATTTTAAATCATATTTTTTAAAAGTTATTATTTATTATTAAATATTTATTTGTGTTTTTAGTTGAACATTTGTGTACCAAGGTCAAATTCAATGCTCCCTGACTCTCAAACTATCAATAGACCATCAGTTACAAAAAGTACCATCTGTATGTATGAAGATAGGTGACTACGCTTCTCAGGAGCACAAAGATATCAGAGTTTTATGCTGAAGCACGCCCGGCATCAGCTGTTAGAGCGTGTGACGTCACGGAGTTACGAAAATTATGTCAAGATTTTCTTTAGCAGCTCCTTAAGTGATACCGTGGTAAGGTATTCTAGTAAATTTATCGGTGTTGATTGTTTTTCAATATTGATTTTAAATGACTAAAGTTATTATTATGAGATAAGATCAACCTATCGCGACATAAACCACATGAAATGACTTAAATTGATTTGGGTTGTTGCTGGTCAGTGTTGTTAATTTTGTGAATTTTAATTGTAACAAAATAAGTAAAAAGAAGTAGGTCAGTTCGTACATAAGTAATTGATCGATTTTACGCTCGCTGTAAGTAATTTGTTTGTTGCCACCCTTAGAGCATTAAACCAACATTAAACCAACTGGAGACGCCACTGTCAGGCGTTCCCCTCTGCCAAAAGAGTATGACCGCCGATCATACTCGTTATATAAAACTAGTTCCAGCGTGTTCCAGCGTCATTTGAAAATCACGGTGCACGCGATAAGACCTGAGCAAAAAATGCCAAATTGCAGCGTGTTTTCACGTAAAAAGCGATCAGAAACGTCGATTGTACAAAAGGATAACGTTACTTTTCATCTGTAACTATTATTTTGTCTTAATATTATTGAATAATGCACAAAATTTGCAAAAAACTGAAAAAATATTGTTAATCAAAAAGTGTTGCCACTAAAACGTCAAGTTGCAACTTTGCGTAACTTTTAAAGTTGAATGAGCCAACATTGAATTACAATTTATATTTCACGTTCTATAAAGTTAAAACTGTATTTTTACTGTAAATGCTTATTTAATTAATGATAGATCACTACTTATAAATTGTAACTTATTTTGTTTTTACAGATTTTTTTTCACTTAATTGCATTAAAAATTCTCAATACTATGAAACTGTATGTTTATGATCGGTCTACTTCATTAATATATTATATTTACGTCCCGTCACTTATCCCGAAAATAGGACATTTTAATTTAATTACATTGGCCACACTGCAACAAAGTTAGAGCTGTGACAGTACAAAAACAAAATATCGATATCGACTTCATCATAATGTTTATTCTGGCTATTATAGGAAAATAATAATATAGATAAATAAATTTAAAAAAAAAAAAACAAATTATTAGAGATCGAAACATACTTATCTCCATTTGGAGAAAAGGTAGTGGAATATAAAGCGGGCTTCGTAGTATTTTCTACTAAAAAATTAAACGCAGTACATGCATAAAGAGTTTATGTTGGGAGCCAAATGACAAAAGTTTAACATACCAAAAAAGTCGTGGTGGCCTATTGTATGCATCAAAAGAAGTTATTGATTTATGTCTCCTTTGTGAATTAAAGATCCGCTTAACTGATGACAAAAAAAAAATTAAAAAAAAACCTATTAATTTAATACAACATTATAAGCATCAAAATAATAGTTAATTTCTGACAGAAATAACAATACCTACACCATAGAATTTACTTAAAACTATAAGATTACGTTTTTTATTCCATTTTTTTTAACTATATGAACACTTAGAGTAGCTTTGATGCATTAAAGAACTTTGCATCATTCAAAGATTTAACCTCAGAAAGCAGTTTAAACCTTGACAGCATTAGGTATATTTCGCTGTTTGTATGTATGATATCATTCTGGAGTTCGGTACATACCTGTATATTGATATGTTTGTTTTAATTTAAGTCTCTTGCTTTTAAATTCAGCCTTATTTGGAAACTTATATAGAAATAAAAAAAATCTTTCGAATAATTGCATTTGGAAATCTGAAAAATTAAGACCCTACGTTACCTACAAAAGAATTGATCTGTTAAATTTTTCGGTTCCTCTTGATTGAGAGTCGGTTAGATAGGTAGCAAACTATTTTTCCATAATGAAAGAATAAGATTGCAGCTTTTCTTAAAAACAACAATTCTCCTTGGAATGGAATATAATTATGTAGGTATATTTTGCAGATTTTGACTTATCCTAATTAATAACTGTCGATTTTAACAATAAAGAAAAGCAAAGTGTCTACCTTAATTAACCATATTGAAGAGCCTGATTTAAACAAAAAAAATCACATTAATATTCATCATCATCATCGTCATCATCTCAGCCAAAAGGCGTCCACTGCTGGACAAAGGCCTCCCCCAAGGATCTCCAATACGACCGGTTTTGTGCAGCCCGCATCCAGCGGCTTCCCGCGACCTTTACCAGATCGTCGGTATACCTTGTTGGAGGCCTGCTGACACTGCGCTTTCCGGTACGCGGTCACCACTCGAGGACTGTTCCGCCCCAGCGGCCATCAGTCCTGCGAGCGATGTGGGGCACTTGAGCTTAGCAACTTTTCGGGCTATGTCATTATTATTGGTATCGACAAATTAAATCGATAGTGTCAAGCACTATCGACGTTTACATAAAGTTGCCGTCAGACTCGTGCACGGACAGGTTATCCCTGTGTGTGAATTTATTAGTGTGCGTCTAGTTTATGCTAGTGTTTAATAATTTTGTCGTTTGCGTGCGTAGCGACGTCTTTGAAAAATGCATCAGTGTGAAACTGTATTTGTGTGCATTACCTCGTCCCCCGCAGAAAATGACAGACTTTTTTCATAGAAATTAGTGCGCATGGCGTCTCCATTTGGTTTAATGCTCTAAGTTGCCACCTATTCATTTATTTATTGTAGTACCTGACTGATGTCGTCATAGAAAAATATTTATTTTATTTTATGTTGAGTTCTAGCATTTTGGACAAATCTCAGTGGTTTTTAGTCTGCTATGATGCAAAACTATGTAAATAAACAAAATAAAAAGTTGCTTCTACAATACGACCTCTTTTAAGTTCAACATGATTCGACAAAATGGTCATTATATAAGCTACCGCTCCCATTTTATATACACAATACTACTGTCATATAACATCTGACGCAGTAATATTCGGGGCAAAGCGATCCCCTCTCACAGGGTAGTTGGAAAGTTATAAAATGCTTATTAGGCCGTCATTCGTAATCCGGGGGTTGATTTTCAATGAAAACGTTATTTTCATAACACAGAAAAGTTTCAATACCTACATAACAAAAAGAAAAAGAAACTAGAAATTATTATGCGCCGGCGCCCCGCCCCGACGCTAACGCGTTAAACCCGTTTCGTTTCATTAGCAATATTAGTTATAATGGATAAGAAAGAGTAAAAAACCGTGGTCATTCCATTCAGAGGCCGTTCAGTGTAATTGAAAAATCAATCCGAGCTTAAACTGACCCGGGCGAAACGCTGAAAACGCCCTCATAAAAAATAACGGACACAAGCAGGATTGAGAATTTATGGAAGTCCCATATTATGCGAGGGGGAAATCTCATAATGATCGACAATGGTGTTGGGAGGACCGTCGGAAACGGACGCCTTTTTACACCGAAAACGTATTATTTTATATAGGTACTCGTTCGTACGTTACAGAAAGTTCTGTGTTTCTGTTCTGAATTCCTTTTTAATGCTCTTACCATGATACTTCTACGTCATCATTAGCGAAGTAACAAAACAAATCGTTTTGTCGTTTTCGTAGTTTGATATCACTGAAATATAAGTAGATAGAGTTGAATAGATAAATGTTTCACAATTATTCACTTTGAAAAGTACATTACGAACATAAATGAAATAATACATGGGTTATTAATCATATCGTTGGTAAGTACTAGGTTTTATCGCGCCTTACTCTGCCGGCCCGCAAGGTTTCTTCACGCCTCTTTTGAAAGACCCATATCATAGGAAGGAGGGAAAACTTGTGCTGGTAGACTATTCCATCTTTTGGAGGTGGGACAAAGAAACGAGTCACCAAATTTCTTTGTGCGCGATGGGATATTTGAGACAGTGAAGCGGTGACTTCGAAGAGCAGCACGTGTACTCCTATGAAGGAAGGGAAAAGGTGGGATGAGGTCAAAAAGCTCCTCAGAACACTCGCCATGGTATAAGCGGTAGAACAAACTGAGTCTCTTCAGTCTTTCTCTTTAGTCTTTTCTCTTTAGTCTCGGACTTTCTTAAGACTGAAGTTAAATATATATAAGCGATGACTGTATTGTATAATAGCCATCATCATCATCATCAGCTCATTTATGTCCTCACTGCTGGGGCACGAGCCTTCCCTATGGATGGATAGGGAGAACGGGCCATGAACCACCACGCGGGCCCAGTGCGGATTGGTGGTTGTTAACGACTGCTAATGCAGCCGGGACCAACGGCTTAACGTGCCTTCCGAAGCACGGAGGAGCTCGAGATGATACATTTTTGGTCACCCATCCGATGACCGGCCTTTGCGAAAGTTGCTTAACCTCTGCACTCGCAGGCTGGGCGCGTTAACCACTGCGCCATCGAACTCCTCGTATAATAGCCATAAAATGGAGGAATAGATGTTTTCTTTTATGACTCCACTTCACCTGATGTTAAGTGGAAACGGAGTCCAGATGCAACGACAACTGGTGCAGCGTGAAAACCACGCAGTATCAGTCACCCTCGCCCTGCCGACCCACAAGGAGCCTCGTCACGCCTCGTTTGAAGGACCCCATGTCATAAGAAGGAGGGAAAAGGTGTGCTGGTAGACTATTCCATCTCTTGGAAGCGCGACAAAGAAACGGCTAACCAAATTTCTTTGTGCGCGATGGAATGTTCGAGACAGGACAGCGGTGACTTCGGGGAGCAGCACGCGTACTCCTATGGAGGAAGGGAGAAGGAGACAAGTTTCCAAGATTTCGAAAATGGTCTCCGTTGTAATAGCTTTAGTACTGATTACATGTTTCATACCCTTTCGGAATGTTATATAAGCTATATCTTTCCAACTAACCTGTATATAATGATAAAAAACTGTCTTCCATTATTTTCGCATTAGTAAGAACATTAATGTAAACAAGTTTTGTCAGACAGAACGAACCTTCATGAGGATGAACTGGTAACAAAACATGACGCAAGCCCAACTCGGCACAAAGTTTGCACTAGATAGCAACGAAGTTCCGTATTTCGCCATATGATACCTGTTTCCTAACCTAAACAAGGTATGAAATGTAATAATTACACAACAATAAATCAATGGGAAAATGAAATGATTTTACTTCTATTTTTCTTCAAATAAATTTTAATACATAAATTGTTCAGCAATTGTTTTTTTCTTAAAATGGAACATTACCTACCTTCGCATTTTATATGGTGTGAACCTCAGATCATAATGAGGTGTGAACTCTACTAGATAGTCTAATAACACTCTTTGTTGGTTTTTTTTTATTATTACTCTTTTTGTTTAATTTTATTTTGTCGAAATAAAATACACACACCCCTTTAGAAACAAACGTCCAACGCTGGTCTCTTTCCCATATGAACAACAACATAGGGAAACTGGGCTATAACATAACCCATCACGCCGGCCCTAGGTATACGCTTTTTAACTGATTTTATGGGTTTTATCGACTACCACCTTTAGTGCTCCCCGCCCACGTCCTAATTCTATGTTGCAACGCTTACGTCCTACAAAAAGTTAGTGAAACCGCAAAATCGGTGAAAAAGCTTTGGAAAAAAATCCGATGGTCGGTCTTACAAAAAGTCGGTCGCGGGCGGGCGCGGCTGGTGCATCCACATCACCGCAGCTACTTTTTGTGGAGCAACATAATGCAACACGATTGATTACATTAGGCAACAATCGGCAACATTCTCTAACTTTTGCGTCCACTTGTTGCTATTAGTTGAGTGTTTGCTCATCCAATCGATATAGAAGGTCACATTTTATCAACTGCAAATATTTTGACAAAAATTCTAATTTAAAAAAAGCATTTAAAAAAAAATTCAGGGTAGTTTTTTTTTTACTTTTCCTGTCACAAAAATTCAAATATTTTTAAGAGCGGCCTCTCTGTCGGCTCCTTTGAATAAAACTACCGAAAGTGCTTTATTTTACTTTTTAATCGAAATGTCTTTTGACGTTTTTCTTGAAAACTAGCGTATAAAAATTTAAAGTATTTCTATAAAAATAATTTATATATGTTATTGAATTTATACTCAAAATATACCTTATATATTAACAAAATATAAGTGTAACTTTCAGCAACAAGCAGTTGCACGGCACATGTCCACAAACATCTACAGGCATAGGAGGCATTATGGTAATGTTATCGATTGATACCACATTTTGACTGTTTTCAAAAGTTAGGCAACGCTTACATACATACAACAAATTACTTTTTGTTATCTGGTGTTTTCTACTAACACTTGACAACGTTGCTCCACAAAAAGTAATTGCAGTGTGGATACACCATTACGAAAACACAAAATGTTGAAAAAATTTCCACGAGCAGGATTTGAACCTTTTTCAACATTTTGTGTTTTTGTAATTTGTTTGCAACAAAATTTGCGTTAAAATTATATAAACAAAAACATTTTATAAACAGCTTGCCTTTTTCTTAATATTTGTAAAAATATTATGATCGGATGTTAATGACGGACTACCGTCATTAACATCCGATCATAATATTTTGACTATTATTTGAACAACTATGTTGACATTGAATGAGCGCCTTTGGCTTTCATAGTAAAATTAAATAGTGTTGAATAATTTCGGCGGGTTGGTTAGCACCTGACCCAGTATGTCAGAAGGGTGCAGGTTCAAATCCTGCTCGTGGAAATTTTGTCAACATTTTGTGTTTTTGTAATTTGTTCGCAACAAAATTTGCGTTAAAAATTATATAAACAAAAACATTTTACACCATTACGATAACAAAAGGCTTTAGCAAACAAACATACTACAAACTTTAGCAAGATGAAATTATTATATCTTAATTGGATCTTGGTAGCTCATCGGTTAGAGCATCACTGGACCGGTAATCCAAGGGTTAGATAAGGTTAGATAAGATAAGATAAGATAAGATAAGATAAGATAAGATAAGATAAGATAAGATAAGATAAATTTTTATTGCCTTTCGATTCCCACTTGCGCTTCCTGAGACTGGTTGATTTTTTTCTAGTAAAATTTATTTTGCAACCAAAATAGATGTACACAAACGCATAAATACATAAACAGATACGTCTATTTACGTATTTATGTCCTTGATTGTGTTGATGTAACCTTCCACGCTTTACAGCAGCTACAAGCCACGGCACTAATGAGTTACCACAAGGGTAACAAGTCGCACCCTGTAATACAGGTGGTGTTATTTTATTCATTACCAGAAATAGCTACACACGTCGCTGTAGATGCTCGTTAATATAAAAAAAGCTTTAGCATGATTGCTTTTCTTTATTTGGTTCATATATCTTCTACTTTACTGATGAGCGAGTTGATATACCCGTTAATGACACCGACTACTAAATCCACTGACGCGGCTTTGAATCGCAGAAGGCATATCTGAGAGCTCACTGCGAGTTGTATTTGCCATTCGCAATAGGCAGTACAAACACAAAGTATATAGACCCCAGAGGGTAAGTTTAATACGTACATACCTACCGCGCACGAGCAACTCATATTGAATTCCTCTCAACAGCTGCGCTTGGACAGGTTCGAGATGGTCAGAGATTCGGTGTCCGTGAGAGGCTGTCTATGTGTGCGTTGCTCGAACGCGTTGGTATACCCGATCCGACCCCTCGAAAAATCTAGTAGAGCACGAGGATAACGCAATAAATAGTGCGTGTTGCCGTTCCCTCTAGAAAACCTCTGACGGTGCTTCGTTTCACACCGCTTGAGGAAACCTTTAAGTTTTTCGATGCCGCAAAAAAACCCGGTGAAGCTGAAAATGCCCAGTGGGCAAACAGCAAACCCCCTTAAAAAAACTTTTGTATGAAGCTTACCTTCTGCAATCTCCTTATTTTGTGGCAGTAGGCACTCTGTATAATAAAGAACAAAGTAGACAATGATACAAGTTGCATAATGTAATATTTAAAAAACAAATAAAAATTTCTTTTCTTTCAACATTACCGTAACAAATTCATCGTAGACATAAAAATCGAAGCATAAAGTAAATACAATTATTATCCGAAACCAGAGAACTTCAGACTCTTCGCTCTTAAAGACGATGCCAAACTTATAGCATCTATCTTTGCAGAGGAAGAAGAGTGAAAGGATGGGGTTGCACAAAAGATCCCAATGGATCGAAGTGCTACTGCGAGAAGGAAACCTCAGCAGGCCCCCATTAGATAAGATACGATAAGAAATATAATGAATGTGTCACGGAAACACATTCCAACCTCAATAAGGTTTCCATTACTCAAATGCCTATACATTTTCGAGCATGACGGCTTACTCGTAATGTCAACTCTGACGCTGATGGTACAGCCACTATCTCGATCATACGACCTCAACGTCGTGCGTCGTCATGTAATCTGGAAGTTAAAGGGTGTGATTGTTCCGAAGCTACTGAGCCGCGGCTAAATTGCCAGCGTTATCCAATACACGTTCATGTTCATGCAAATTCTATTGGCAATGTTAGCTAGCAACAGTCTACGTGGGAGATTGGAAAATGTACCCTAAACCCTGTAACGGAACTTGTTAAACTTGACCTTTTAACTTTAATAACATTATCCGAGCTCGGTGCCACTGCTGCTGTCACGTTCAAATTTTAAAAGTTTCGTAATGTCTCGTAATTGGATGAGTCACCAAAATATGTTATGCGGTATTTCTAATAATTACTTTTTTTTTTGTTTTATATCGCTATAAACTTGAGTTCTCCAGGCTCATTGTTTCTGTCCGTATGGGCTATGCCAAGAATGGTTGAATGCAATTCACAAAGATATAACAATGGTATATTAAATGACGAACAGTTGTATACTTACCTAATAGATCTACATATTTAAATAGAAAATAGAAATAGGAAATATTTATTCATAACCACTTAATCTAACTATTATTAACAACATGGACGGAGCTAAATTAAGTGGTTAGTTAGATCGATTAAGTAGATAAACTAAAGACAGAAGTGGACCTACAAATGATTCGGTGTATGTATGTTCACGTTGTACGAATAGGTGCATAAGACATAGTCTGCAAACAGTTTTGAACTGTTAACGTTACGTCACAAGTATTCGCCATGTTGTTTTTCATAGGGTCGACCTTCGTTTGAACCACGAGACCCTGAATCGCGACTATCGGGTAGTCACGCGTCATTGACTTCGTCGCACTTTTATTCAATGACTTTGTGCAAAATCCGCTTGACACCCTGGAATGGGCACCGCAGCGCAGCTTTATGTCACTGTAAACTTTAGGGCTTGTCTTGGCCCATTAGTTTTGTCCCAATGGGTTTCATCGTGAATAAAATGGGCACGGTTGAATGCAATTTGCAATTTACCTACTGTGCGAGCGTATCTAAATGCTTCGGTGGCTCTAGTTTATATGGTCTGCTGGAAATAAATTGGCGAATTGGATATGTTCGTTTCAACAAGGATTACGGTGGTCATTAGATAACAAGAACGCAAATTAAGAACAAGAACACCTCTTGTTCTTATTTTTTTTATATAGTTAGCATGGCAAATGAGTCTATTCCACCTGATGTGAAGTGGAAAAGGAGTCCAGACGCGAAGACAACTGGTGCAGCGTGAAAACAACGCAGCGTCAGTTACCCTCACTCTGCCGTTTGTATCCTCAATTTGAAAGCGAGTATAGTTTGAATGAATAGATTTTAATAATAAATAATAAAAATATGTTTTAGACAACGTTTTGTGATGACTAGTGGGTATAGTATTTGTTTTATGATATTATTCTTTGGTACATAAATGAGAAGTAAAAAATATATTTTGTGCTAAAAGAATATAAAAAACCGCGTAATGCTGTTTTGAGTCGGATGAACAATACAAGCATGACATTTAAAAGTTCATACCTAATAAACCTTCTTGAAAACATAAATATTTTAACGCGTTTCCCGCGAAGTCAGAATAACTGACAACTGAAATATAGGTTCTTACACAGAAATGTGGGTGTAAGTGACTGCTTAATAAAATATTTCATACAAAGAAAACATTGTTTTGGACACCAATGTTCAAATCATGCTTCATCATCATACCTGAAACTCACCAAAAATTCAATTTGATTTGAAATACTACCACAATAGGTAATTAAAACTAAAATGTACCACTAACTCTATTCTTACACGACGCTGTTTAAAACAAACTCTTACTAGTTTGTTACTTATTTACTTATTGTACTTGTTACTGTGTTACTTACTGTATACTGAAATTACCAACGAGAGTCTAGAATGTCACAGCACAGGGCCCTTAGCCAAAGTAACATTACAAAAACGATAGCGAAGTTCGAAAAGAACAAAATGTATGGGATTGACATAAGCCGCGCTAAATCACGTGTTCAACGTAATGTCAATCCCATACATTTATTCTTTTCTAACTTCGCTATCGTTTCGCTATCGTTTTTGTAATGTTACTTTGGCTATGGGCTCTGATATTTTCAGTGATCTGTGGAAATATCAGTGCTGTGACAACGAACTGAACGATTCATTCGATTACGTTTACGATAACGAAATTTAGTATGGCATTGAAGCAGCGCCTCCTGGTGGCATACGAGATTTTGTCATACAAATTCTCGTTTTCGTTAACGTTATCGAATTGCGAATGAAACTCGCACTTGGCCTGAGGATATAGCCTGAGGATATTGCATTGGTGCTTCGTACACGTCACGTAACAAATCACAAAATGGTATATAGGGTTTTTTTTTCTATGCGTAGCCCGGGTTATATTGCACCAGTGATAGAGGTGCCAGTGATCGACATTTTAGTCTTTTAATCATTGGAATCAGCAACTGGTTTAAGTATTTAGCAACTCTTGAATACCAACTACCTGCTTTATATGAAACAACTATGTAAACAACTATGTAACAAATTACTTTTTGGTACTTCGCGTCGAGAATATTGTTTACCATGTTGTGAAACCAGGGCTTGGAAACCGGTTAATTTTTTGAACCGGTTTCACGAAATTATGCATGGAACTTTATTAAAAAGGTTACGTTCCATTGAACCGGTTTTTGAACCGGTTTACAAAAAAATGTTTTTTTTTAATAAACCGGTTAAAATTTAAAATGATAAATACTTGATTTACGTTTTCGACCCATATTGATAGGATGGGCGCAACTATCAAAATGAGATAGCGCTCGCGACGCAACACTGGTGCGCGCCGCGCGGGTATTTCGTCTAACAAGCTACAACAAGTCGCAGCCAGCGGTCGCTAGAAATAAACCGGTTTATTTAGGTTCGAAATATCGCTCCTATTTGGTTCCGCTCCGGAACGGTACTTTACGATAGTACAGGTTTTACCATAATGAAACCGGTTAGTTTTGAACCGGTTTCAAGCCCTGTGTGAAACTCTGTTATTGGCTAAGTTTCATATATAGGTTTAAAAAGCATGATTGTTACAATAAGGCTGTTATCAATTCAATGATTTTTATCATACTGCCCATCCAAACCAAATATTTAAAACCTTTTTTTTTTTGCAAACTACGTAAAATTCATTATATCAAATTACTTTTTGTTACTTCGCGTTGTGAATATTAATAACCATGTTATGTAACTCTGTTATTGGCTAAGTTTTATATATAAGTTTAATAAGCATGATTGTTACAATAAGGCTGCATGTTGAGTTTCCTAATAATTATATTTAAAAAAAACTATGTTATTATTTGGCGATGAAAACGCCGTCGAGAACTGGGCTTAAAATGTCAAACACTGAAGCCTTTACCCTAGTACTTACCAAACTCTAAGGACTAAGATAACATCTCTAAACCACTGGTCAATTAGAAGTTCCAACCTACTATTTGCGGGTAAAATGTGCGGAACTGTCTCCCGACAACTGTCGGCTAATGGCTATCACTGTATCTACAGCAAAGATACGGAAGATAAAAAGTTATCTGGGCCGAACCACAAGAAAAGTTAAAACGCTGTAACTGGACCATTATCCAATGAAGCTCTCACAATTTCTTTTTTACGGCTCTTAAGGGAATAATATTTTTGAACCGCATCTGTTGAAAATGTATTATTGCTTTACTGGGTCCTGGGTTCGATTATTAGCGACGTATATAGGTATTGTGCTCGGCTTGATTCGTGTTTAGTGTTAGCTATCTAAATTAAAATTTGGAAAGTAGGTTCTAATTCAGTTCGCGGAGTTTTATCAAATGTTGAAAAATGTTTCACGATCGGAATTCGAACCTGTTCTCTCTGGCAAACCTGGTTAGGAGTGCTTCCAAGGCTCTGTCAAACCCGCCGAAATTCATCGTCAGTGTTTCCTCTTTGTAAGTATTGGCATTGTACACCTATCATATCTATCTAATATCACGAATACAGGATATACACTGGACCGCAAAGAAAAAGGGTCGGTTAGAATATCTTCAATATCTTCAAAATCACCTGACCTAGCTTTATGAAATAAAGACTAAATTAAAAAATATTTATTGCTACATAAAATAATATATAAAACCAAATAAAAAGGTTTTATTTTTGATAATTGTATAAAAAACTGAAAACTTAAAATAATAGTCTTTATTGAATTTAGTATCAAAAAATTCAAATCAATTGTTTCGCATTTGTTTTAGTTTTGACATAAAAAATGCTATAAATATGGTGTCTCTGCCATATAAATGTTATTATTCTGAAATCATCATGCTGTTAACCCCTGAAGAATGTACCAGGATCCTGACAATGCTTGAAGACGGACGCAGCCGTTGTTGTGACTCTTTCTACAGTTCAGCGAGTACTCAAGCGTTTCCATAAAACTGAATCCAATCTTCGAAGATCAGGAACAGGCCGAACAAAGTGCGTGACGGCACGGGAGGATCGCTAAGGTGTCAAAAATTTTGAGAAATCGCTTTCTTACGGCTGTTGAAGTAAATAATCATCATTTACGAGCTGGAGGAAACAATCTGAGTACGGATACAGTAAGGCGGCGTCTGGCTGAAGCACATTTAACGCCATTACCTGCCATTGCCATACCTGCAAATGGCCCAAAACTAGAAAGACACCACAAAAACTCAAGGTTGAGTTATGGTAGAGAACACGAGAATTGGACTCTGGATGACTGCTCAAAAGTTATGTTTTTTAGACGAGTCTAGATTCTGTTTATACAAGCACGACGGGAGGAAAAGAGTATACGCACTTTTCCTCCCATCGTGCTTTCTTTCCGGGAGAGCCCTATAACCAAGCATGTATAGAAGAAAAAGTACCATACGGCGGAGGCTTTGTTCACGTGTGGGCTGGGATTTCTTCCGAAAGCCGCACTGAGCTAGTGGGAATAGAAAATGGCCCTTTAACTGCAGTAAGATATGTCACTGACATTCTGAATGACTATGTTGGTCTATTTTTAGTGAACATGGGCGAGAATGCCGTTTTTGTGCAAGAAAATGCCCATGCATACAGCTCAGATAGTGTTTGACTATTTTGAAGAAGTCGTTATCACATGGATTGGCCAGCACGCAGCCCGACTAAACCTCATTGAGCATGCATGGGACGAACTGGGACGATGTGTACGTCAGTGGAATCCGCTGCCAACCACGCTACGTGAAATGAAAGAAGCTCTAATAGACGAATGGCAGAATATTCCGCAGCATCGTCTCAAAAACCTAGTAGAAAGTATGCCAAATCGCATAACAGCAGTATTGCGAGCTCTGCTTTGCGAGGAGGCAACACAAAGTACAAAAATGCGTGAAAACGGCACATGTGTAACCAATCTACATTAAGTAAAATACTGGGAAAAACTACGCATTTTTATGTATTTTACATTTATAAAATAAAAAAAGCTTGAATATTTTTTTTAATTTTCATATTAGCACATTAGAATATTCTTAAAATTAGTTTTTATTTTATAAAGATAGATCAGTACTTTTGAATATATTGAAGATTTTCTAACCGACCCTTTTTCTTTGCGGTCCAGTGTATATAGTAGTAGTAAATAGCCTACGAGTATAACTGTCCCACTGCTGGGCAAAGGCTTCCATCATTGAAATTCTAATTGGAAATATATAGTCTTACATACTGTTTCCAATTCATAGTTTGTGAAACTTTATTTATGCATAGATGAAGAACAGTCTCAAGTCTACATTGGCGATGTTGGTTACCTGATTCTCACGCTCTAGAACCATAGAAACCATGTCACAATCAGGGTTTTAAACAGAAGAATCCAGGTCCTGTCCCGAAGCTGTGTTTACGAATACAAACAGTCAAGACTGCATTCGATCCCACCATTGCCGGTACTGAAAGCTTCAAATTTTTGCCGCGGCTCAAAAAGATCTCTCCCAAAATAGATATCTATCTAACCGAGATGGAATTCAATTTACAAGCCGACTTTATCAAGATACGGATGTCAGTCCGCCCGTGACCACGGCAGATGTAGGTACTCGTATCTCAGTTGAAACCTCTCGTCGTCTGGCAGTAGATAGGTATCATGGTATTTGCGCGTTTAAAAAAAATATTTGTTTCGACAGTTTTTAAAGTGTTTCGTTAATTTGTAATTTTTTTGTGTTAAGTTAAGTTATGTTTCTTTTTTAAATACTATTTTTTTTTGTTATTTACACACGCCAGCACATCAGATTACCCAAAAACTATCAAAGGAGATTGACCGCTCTGGACCAAATGCTGCCCAACCATGGGAATACTTTTATTTCTTTCCTTACACGAAGAGATAATTGATTGAATGACTCCTTAACTAAGTGTTGTTCTATTAATAAAATCCATTGGTTATAATGTACCTTCTTTTATTTTAAAAATAAGCCATTTGTTATTATTTTTCGTTAATGTAAAACCTATACAATAGATTATTTTTTTCTCAATACTCCTCGGATAGATTCTGAAGCGCTTTGGGTTACAGACTAGTATTAGTCTAAGGAACATTATGCATTATGATTCAATGTTGGGCAGCACTTAGTCCATCGGCATCGTCCATACAAAAATGGTCAATCTCCTTTCATTGACAGTTTTGAAAAGTCTCATGTGCAAGCGTCTGTACCTAAAAATAATTAATTCGGTACTTTATACTGAAATATAATATACATATGAACTTTTTTGAATGATTTACTCTCAAATGAGAATATCTATCATTTTATGGCTCCCTATTTCCTATCGTCCATGTGCCAAGGCCTAAGATAAGGTATTCTGTCACCAAAGCCCAGGCATGGCTTTAAATGGCTAATGACAACGAGTATGAACATTTAATTAAAGTTTGTCTAATGTAATAAACGTAAACAAACGTTAGTGTATCAAATAATAAACAAACAGACCTTCCAAAAGAGGAACCTCCATAATTACTTAGTAATGCATAATATATGTAACATGACTTGAGAATTGAGATAGAACAATACGGCCGCGGTATGCGAACATTCACTTAGTGAACACTTGTTTGCGCTGTTATGGCCAGTCTTGTAATAACACACTACAATAGGGTAACCAGGAAACGGGGACTAGTTGGAGATTAAAGGAAGACGCTCCCTCAAAAGCAGAAAAAAAGTTTCAACGTTAGTAGAGTTTAGTTATTTATTTCTTTATTTCTATTACTAATAACAACGGTTTACACCAATTACAGTAAATAGCACAAAGAATGATTGACTGACATTTATTTTGGGGAATAAAAAGATATGTAACTATTTTAAATTGGGTATAATTTAAACGCTCACCAGAAATATTTTTTAGACTCTAAGCCTAAGTAGCAAATAAATTAAATGACTGTACAAATATTATTTTTGCTTCCCAAAATGGATAAATTCTCACCAAATTTTTACACTATTATTCAAATGATTAAAAATACTAGCTGCCCTACTCCTGTAGGTCACGTGATAGGTTAAAAATTCGAGGTTATTTTTTTATTAGACAACAGAAAGCAAAAATAACCAAATTGAAACTCGAGGCATAAAATATTGGTGTTATCTATTTGGTGACAAAATAACATATTTGGTTTGAAATGCAGTTAAAAGGTATTCATATATTTTTATTGCATTTAATAAAAATAGAGTATCGTTTTTATAATATTTTAGGAAACACAATTTGGTTGAGCATTTATCTGTTTTGGTAAGCGTTTCGAATTTTATTGGTAGTAGAATTGATACATTTTTGGTAGGCGTTTAAACACAAGCTCTTTAAATTGGTACTTTCGTCCTGTTCCGCTCTCGATTTCGATCCGAATGTCTCGGAGTATAGGGGACTGGGACACGCTTGCTTGATTCCATCCTTTCTAGAAACCTTCTGAGGTTGTTCGATTACCACGACTTGTGTAACTCTTAGTATCTCGCTACCCACAAAAGTCCGGTTAAGCTGATATGCCGTCTCTATGCCCAAAAAAACAAGAAACACGTACCAAAAAAACACAAACAAGAGTCGTAGTAAATGTTAAACCGCTCGAATGTTAAAGTTGCGCTTCTGAAGACTTGGCTCTGAACTGTCTGAAATGAAATTGGGAGATCTCGTTCCTATATCTGGTAACCCTACACTACAACAACACCTCCCGCATTCGTCCCGCACACACGCCGCACGGCAAACATTTTAGTTGTTCACACACATTTTGAGCATTATTCCTTTTTGAGGTCATTCTAAAGAGTTTAATCAAGAAAATGTTACTGTGAATATTATTAATGCATTATTTTTTACCGAAAATAATAAAAGTGTTTTTAGGCAGTTTTGCAGTATCTCGCATCGTTAATATTTATGGTTGGAGAAGGATGTTTCCTTAGTGTTGAGTGCACAGTACGAGCTTTATTCACCATTCGAGAATGTTATAAAAAACGAGAGTTTGTATGGCAATAAAGAAACTAACCTAGTTTGTCGCCATACAACATTTTCATTTTGTTAGCGTGATCGATATTTACTTATTTATTTGAGTACTAGGTTCTCTGATCGTACGTAAGGTACGATCTGAAGTTTTTTTATCTAACTAATACATCATAATAATTAGGAACCTTATATACGTAGAGACTGACATCAAGGTGCCTAGTGCGACTTTCATTCACCATTCGAAAACGAAATTTGTATGGCATTGAAGCAACGCCTCCTGGTGGAAAACGAGAAGAGTTAGAATTTAGCCATACAAACTCTCGTTTTCGTTAACGTGATCGAGTGGCGAACGAAACTCGCAAATGAAAATCTCAAATGAAAATGAAAGCTCGCAAATGGAAGCCCTGAAATCTCAGCTTAAGGGACTCTCCTTTAAGGGCCGCTTAAATGAAAGGGCTCTTTCAATTTAGGCGGTGGGCGTCGGACGACTGCCGCACGGTTGCACTGCGTTTCAAATTAAAACACAGGCGTGCGGTTGTCGTGCGGCTGCGTTTAGTATGGAAACGCAGGGTGAAAGTTCATCACCCAACGACTAAATTGAAAGAGCCCTAACACTCACAGTGCGATGGAGTTGAGTTCTGTGACCTAGTAAGAGAGAGTAGTCTCGAGTCTCGTATTGTCTCGACCGACGGTCGGTGCGTACGTCGCTTGCGTATGCCTACATTCAAGTCGCATATGAAATAATAAATAAACGAATAAATATTATATTTTCATAAGTAGGGTAAGCTCAGTAATTTTGGTGAGTATGCAAATTTGGTGGCGATTGGCAATGTCGTACATGCTAATGTTTGTAAAGAGCGTCAACAAAATAAAAATTAAAACAAAAGCAAATCAAACGTCATAAATCACGTAATGAAATATGGGGCGGGGAAACGGTGGAAATATCACCGAATGTTGTTTCTGCGTGTGCCTGTTATAGCGGGCGATAAGGCTGTTTTTTCACCAGAGCTATGCGATGTAGCTAAGCGCTGCGCTAGAAAGAAACCACCAACGGGACACGATTTATAAGGGTATATAGTTATATGGGTACAAAACAACCCCAAAAATGGTTCAAAGTTTTTCGTCCGAATTTCAAACGCAGCGACAGCGCTGATACACATTTTTAGTTTAACTATTTTTTTATTGTTAGATGATAAGGGATAGCGGATATCAAGAAATAAGAACAAAAACAGAGTTAGTGTTTGTTATTAGGCATTTTTCTAACGAAGACTAAATCTGATAATGGGGTTTGTAACAAAACTGTCAAGTGACTCAATTGTCTGTCTCCTTCGAGAGCGATTGAGGCCAAAAGGATACAGATTTCTTTTTTTGTTCGGAACATTATCGGGGCGCTAGTAACGTTACTACATTTTCTACTAATATTGCAATAGAATTATTTTATTTGCAAGGAAATAAAAAGGAGGGAAAAGGAGGAATCCTATTGGTGGATTTTTATTCTCACGCATTGCTTAGCTCAGCACAGCTCTGGTGGAACAGCAACCTAAAGGCACACAAATACATAAAGGTCAACGCGGATCCCCGAAATGAGGCGACCTTTTTAATAAGTAAAGTGAAATCTCGCGCATTTTCCCCGCGGTCGGTCCCGCCACGGCGTAACAGTGTGGCCACAGGTTTGCACGCCGCGATTAGGACCTCGCCTCGCGGATAATTTTTATAATTAAAAAACTTTGTGTAACTGAAAATAGCATTTGTAAAAGAAGACTTACCACAATTGCTATACCTACTTAACTTGACTCTACAACACTAAAGCGCGGCGCACAGTAATTGTAACATTTTAAGAAACTTGCGGCGCCTACAACAACGTGACAAGTTCCAAGTTAGGTATCGAGCTGCTGGTTCCAATGGTACGTACTGTTCATAACAGAACAATATGTTCGAGCCCTTTTGTACCGATGTGTCTTATTGCTGTCTATGATGGAATTAAGACAGTATGAATATATATAAAATAAAAGACGATGTAGTAGCGAGTTGGTGTGTTTCTCAATAAATATACGAAGTTCAGTGAGTTGTTTTAGTCCTGGGCACCCAGGAACCAGGGGAAGATTGTCCGGAACATAAAAAATGGTCCTTCGTACAGTGTACGGATCCAAGGATAACCGCTTCGTGGTTTTCGGCGTGGAGGCTCGTGCTTGAGCAGATGACAATTCGCCATACAGTACTTACTTAATAGTATTAAGTTTAGATATAAATATAGAATGGATACAATTGTCAAACTCACATTTTAGTAACTGTATCTTACAGATACAATAGGTATCCTATTTAAATCAAGGTAATCTATTGCATTATTTCATAAGGTTTATAATTAGTAAAACATAATAATCAATGTAAAAAAGAAAAGAAGCGAGTGAATGAATGGATAAATTAATGAGAGAGAGACAGGGCCGTAGCCAGACTTGAATTTAAGGTAAGGCAGCTGTGGTTACAGGTAGGGCGGAAGTAAAAATGTTACTTGATCTGTTCTGGGCAATCGAATTTCGGTGTCCTTGGCTTGTGAACATGTGCGAGTTAGGTTAATACTTATGTAATTGTCGGGGTGATATACAGGATGTAACAAAATTCCCTTAAATTACGATTTTGAAGTTGGTGCCATAGTAAAAGTTGTTCGTATTGATGGGTGAAATGACCCCCATTCGGCATTTTGTTACACCCTATATATTATGACTGTAAGACTAAATGCCACTATACGCTAGTATTTTTTTTCCGTCTTAAATCTGCTTTACAGTACTTTGCTTATTATTAGTTGATTATTAAGGTATTTTATTAAGGTAAGGCATTGGTATTTTAAGGTAGGGCATTGCCCCACAATGCCCCCCCTTCGCTACGGCCTTGGAGAGAGAGAGTAAAGGCCGATGATGATGATGATTATGATGATGAGAGAATGAGATCAGATACATAATCTATTAAAGATTGGTTTCTTATCCAAAAACTTGCCTATAAAACAACGACTGAATACAACAATAAAATGTACAGAACCAACCAAAGCTTTTACGTTTAGATTGCTACGCCAAAGGAAAGTAAGTTCATTAAGTGGGTTACCACTTGTTAGCAGGAAAATCCCCGAAAGCAATTTGAA
This sequence comes from Eudonia mercurella, assembly GCA_963082485.1. Classification (NCBI taxonomy): domain Eukaryota; kingdom Metazoa; phylum Arthropoda; class Insecta; order Lepidoptera; family Crambidae; genus Eudonia; species Eudonia mercurella. Next base: position 21,013,980 of record OY720023.1, on the reverse strand, counting down.
ACACTATAACAAGGCTTTCGACAAAGATAGATAACGACTCAACAAGATGGCCCCCCAAAGAGGATTTCTCCGAAACAGGGATTAATTAGGAGGCAACTACAGATTAGAACAAAACAACTTTTGTTTATATTCAGTTTTGTCGATGTAGACAAGTGAATAAGTACTGTCACAAGCAATATAATTGAGACATATCGCACTTAAAAGTAAGAACTGTTTTAAAATAATGTTTAACGATGATATAAACAGGGTAATCCGGTAATGAACTATCCGACGGCCGGCCTTTGCGAAAGCTGCTTAACCTTAGCACTCGCAGACCGGGCGCGTTAGCCACTGCGCCATCGAGTTCGAATTGTATATTCGGGTGCATACATCCTGGTAATATACCCCGCTGAACATCGAACCCAGAACCTCTGGCAAATACCTATAAACTAAAACACAGAGGCGGTGCGGGATTCATTACAGGAACGACTAATTATTTATTTATTTGGACATCAAAACAGATAACAATAATTTATATTGAAACATATCGAACCCCGGTCGAGTCAATTTATAAATTATTGTTTTTCGAAATTGTCTCGGGTCTGGGTGTTTTCTATGTATAATAAGTATGTATTTAAGTATTTTAAGTATGTTTATCCGTTGTCTAGTAACCATTTAACGAGTTTCATAACGAAGCTTCTCTTGGGCTAGATAATTGGTGTGAGTGTAGGAAAGTTTATTTATTTTTTATTTATATCATAACATTTAGCTTTGAGCTAGACTCTATCGTTCTAATGTTGATACATAATTTTTGATCTACAGGATAAATTAATTAACAATAAAAAAATGAGAATAATTTAATAAAACCAATAAAACTACGAACGAACTGAGAAAGCTTTATAACCTCACCACTTTAGCCATTCAGAAGCTGTTCTGTCATACGTTTAAAAAGGTAAAGTACAAAAATTAAAAAAGTAAATAGCTTGTTTACTGTCCCACACTGGGCAAAGGCCTCCATCATTGAAATCAAGTCATCGCTACAATTGATGGGTAATGGCTTACTCATCACGCTTGAAAAGTGTGGGTTGGTTATCACAAACCCGGGCTATGCATCGAAAAATCCGAATCACACTTTGCCCGACCTGGGAATTGAACCTGGGACCTTCGTGTATCGGGCCGAGCGTTCTGCCACTAGGCCACCGAGGTATAAAAGGTAATGTTTTCGAAAATATCCAAACTAAGATTACCAATGGATAACTCATTGTAAAGTCGACACATTCTTACTATCGGGTTGTAAGAACGTGGACGACAATGAAAGGATCATCATAGTATTTTCTCGCGCCGTGTTTTTTCATCGGAAACTTTGCAATTTACTCGAGTGCCGTTTTGTTTACGAACAGCCCATAACGAATTACTACTGGCCGTCTTAAAAAAGAGGACCTTTTAGTAGAAACGGCGTGGATATCTGTTACCTTGGATTGAGTAAAATGTCTCCGGGCATGAACTGGCTGTATAATTTCTAAGTATTGTTTTGTTGAGTTTGTGAGAGGAGATCGATGGCGTAGGGGTTAACGCGCCTGATCTGCGATTGCTGACGTTAAGCAACTTTTGCAAAGGTTGGTCATCAGATTAGTAACCAAAAATGTATCATCTCGATCCTCGCGGTGCTTCAGAAGGCACGTAAAGGTTAGTCCCGGCTGCATTAGCAGTCGTTATAACAACCACCAATCCGCATTGGGCTCGCTTGGTAGTTTATGGCTCTCTCTTTCTAAACAGAGATGGTGCTGGCTACAGTCTGAATAGCCCGATCCGATCCGAACCCTTCGGAGAATCTAGTAGGGCACGGGGACGCGCACTAGTGCGCGATGCCGTTCCCTCTAGAAAACCTCCGAAAGTGATTCGTTTCACACGGCTTGAGGGACCTTTTACGTTCCTCGCCGCCCCCAAAAAAGCCCGGTGAAGTTGAAAATGCCGTCCGAGGTAATCAGCAAACTCGCTCAAAAAAAAAAAGTCTGAATAGCGCTGCTTTAGGGATTTATTGTAATGAAATGTATAATTATTTGTACGAGATAAATCTGAACACTCAACACTGTTTTATTCGCGTTAATTTGAATAATTATGTGATTTTATTCGTACACTCTTAGATTTTTCTTATAACAGACCATGATGGCAGGAATGTAGATGTTAGCTGCGCACATAAATTAAAAAAAAAAACAAAATATGTTTTATGTTAACTAGTATTGTTCTGGTAAATAAATCACAAACACTCGAAAGATATTCATCAAATTTTTCAGATTCAGGTGTTCTAACAATTAAAAAAGGCAAGAAAGTATTGCTTGTTCATTCCTTAAGTTAAAGTAATTGAACCAGATAATCTTAAAGGATAGATTACCCTGCTACTTTTTTTTAAATGTTGATACGAAGCCACATTAAGATTATTAAGAAAAAAATTTCTACATCAGATTCAAAAAATACTTTTACAAAAAAATTATGCTATCTATTATTTTATATAAAAAATCTTACTAAGTGGTTTTTTGAAACTTATTAATATTGAATATACCTACTACTACCTATTTATATTTATACTACCTACCTATTATACTTTTGGTGTGAAATGTCCTTGTTACTGTCACAGCTACTATGTTTGTAAGCGGTTCGATCGCAGTTTTGATCCTAGTTATACAAACATGTTTATTCTGTTAGCTCAATAATTTCCTTGCTATTTTAAGTCTATTAGTGTGAATCTGTCATTGGTTTTCTGATGTATAACTGCATAGCTACTCTTTTTTTGATACTGTTGATTCACCTAAGAAAATAAAATAAAAAATAAAATAAAAATAAAATAAATATATATTTTATTAAATACTAGCTGACCATTTTGTATTGGAGTATTAAATTGTCGTTTTTAGTATTTTATTTAGTGAGTATATTTCTTTTAAATATAGCCTATGTTACTCAGCGCTAATGTAGCATTCTAACGGCGAAAGAATTTTTTAAATCGGTCCAGTAGTTTTTGAGTTTATTCGTTGCAAACATACATACATACATACATACAAAGGTTTCCTCTTTATAATATTAGTATAGACAACGCGGAAAGCTAATAAATAAAAACAGAAAAGCCGTAAGGCACATAAGAAACACAGAAAAAGGTATGTATTGTTTCGGTGCGACTTATTCAATCAGACAAATGTCCTTCTAATTAAGAGAACCTACCCTTTTGTCGAAACGAAATGTTCTAGAAAGAGCTCTGATCACTTACATTATCCAAGGCCTACGTAGTAAGAGGGTTTAATACAAAAATAAAGTAATTTAAGCAGTCAATAACCTAAAGTAATAAAGCTTTTGTGCAGTCAGAAACTTTGCTAATGGAAATATGTACATATTTCGAAAAGGCTATTGTCAAGAGATCGGGCACAGATTAAGTAATAACTATTATTTTTGTGTTCCGGCATCTAGAAAGATAGCCAGTAGTTATAGTTTTATTTAGTTTTAGTTTAGTTAATTTTTTAGGGTGAAGTGCGCTTCCACCTTAGGTAAGAAAGTAACCCGTAAAATATATAAAAAAACCTATTGCTTTTTTTTTGTTTTAATTTACAAAAAAAAGTTATTAGGTAAGCGTTTTAATTGTCCTATGATGTAACGAACTACAAATGAGTTTTGAATCGTGTCGTGCCCCTACGCTACTGAGCGTATTAATTGACCTATCACGTAATGAAAAGTATAAATGAGTTTTGAAGTTTTCGGTCATGCCCGACCATTATATAATATACTTTTGCTGATGACAACCGCCATAGAAGTTAGACATCGATTTTCGTAATAGGCACGAAGGTCGCCGCTCCGGAGACACCTGTTATTTATTAGATTTGTTTCGATCTGGGTAATCTTGTTACAGCTGACCTGCCCTGCTACACGCCTCGCGTAGTTTTCGGCGAGCGTTGGAGGTAAAACCCTCCGTGATCGAATAAAAACTCGGCCTTTTTTGTATTAGTATGTAGGGGAAGGCCGGGCAAAGTTAAGATATTTAGGGCTGATGCAGTAAAAGTATAGAATAGAAAATAAAACAAAAGAAGCGTCGTCACTTTTGGTATAAACTTGTAATGCGTATTCCGACTCCAGAATACAAAGTGCCAAAGTAGTTCGGTACAGTCATGTCAGAATCGTTAATGTCGAAACTTTAATGCATGTTTGTAAACTTAGATTAAAACCGTTCTGAATTGTAGGGAGCAACATTCGAATTACTTGCCAGGCAATTTCTGCATTTTGAAACGGCAAGGATATGATAGCAACACTACAAACGAAAATACTACCGAGAGTGAGATTCCTCCTGTAAAAAATCTTAACCACAAAGGTTTTTCACTTTGCCCTGAAATTATAATAATTTTAAACGTACATTGATTTAATTTTATTTAATTTTATTTTTAGCATTTTATGAAATGAAATTTTTAATCTTAATCTTTAATCAAGTAAACTAATTAGATAAGAGCTTTTGAATCGTCTCAAAATATGTACCTACCACCTATTCAGGACGTCTTTTAGCTGTGCAGAAGAACGATAGAAGTACATTTTAAAAATTATATGCCGACACAAAAATATACCATACACGAAGACTTTTTATTGGTGATCAGGACCTACTGATTCCGACTAAGTAAATGATGGCCAATGCAATAATAATAGTAGTTACATGTTTTCTTTTTATAAATTAAATTTTGTATTTTTAATTAAGTAACCCAAAATAATTAGAATGTATGGTCTTCCTAAATTTTTATGAAGTGAAGATTAAAGTGATTTTTTTACGTTGTCTGCCATTTGACAGTTTACTACTAATGACATGAAAAACTTTAAATCTTTATTGAGGTTTGTTATCATTGTTATTACATATGAAGAGGTTTTATTTGTAACAAGGAGGAGTAAGATGACCATGATTTTAATATTCATAGTTATTAACTTTATTTCCCAGACAAAAAAATAAAAAATGGAACGCTGACATTTAAGTTTCATTATTATTGCAATGGCCATTAATTACTTAGTTGGAATCAGTAGGTCCTGATCACCGATAAAAAGTCTTCGTGTGTACAAGCTTAAAATAACTTAAAAATATTTTTAATTAGAAATACCTGTTTGGATTTAAATACTTTTTTTTTTTAAATTTTTTGTAAATTTATTATCAATTGACTTTATACTTCGCCCAGCCTTCAATTTGACAACCGTTAGGACTTACGACTTTAGGTATAGATCGCGCCAAACTTCTAGTCCCCTCTGAAGTTGCTTCGTTGCGCAGCTGTACAGTCAGGCCCTACCGCTCGTCCCCACCTTCGCCCTACTGACGCCTATTTTTTAATACTGCGACGCGAATCTCGCCAACTTCAGAGGGGACTAGCAGTTTGGCGCGACCTATACCATCCGAAGCATAAATGCTTCTGGCATATTATGTTTGGTCAATCATCGGAGATTTCGCATCACGAAAACCGTGTATCTATAAAACTCTAGCTTTTAAATAAATAACGTAATGATTAATTGCTCACTTTACTTACGTCTACAAACGAAAGTAATAACGTATGCATGTTAAAAGTCAAAGTCACGATGATTTGGAATCGCTCCGTTTTCCATTGTCGGTAACAGCCTGGGATCAGGTCGCGAGTTAATTTCAGGAGCCTACGTGATTGATGGCTTTGGTTCCAACGCGAATATTGAGATTAAAATCAATATAGCATGAGGATCGAACTCGAAAACCTCTCTTTCATAAAGTCGATGATATTAGTTATGTTCAGATGTTTTTACCGACTTTCGAACAGGTAATGGTTTGTAAAGAGGAAAAAATGGCCTGTGGAAAATAAAAAATGCCATAAGTACTTATATTTTCAGCAGCATTATCTAAAAAATGTCATTTAGGAGACTACGGAAACACAGAGGATCTTCAGATATTTTACTTTGGTCACCCATCCGATTTACAAGATCGCAAGATCGCAACACGCTAAAGTCTATGTCAATGGGACTACAAACGCCGACAAAACTGTACAATCCCATAAAGCCCTAAATCCCAACCACTCACGAAAAGGCATTTAGTGCCGTGTTACTAATTTATTAGTCGTAAAAATGACCCTATAAAAAGTAGAATAAAAGAAAGTGATTTATAGGAGGGCTACATTGATAATAATCACGGTCTGTGCGTGGCTCGTCGGTTACACAATGCCGGCTCCATTGAAATAACCCTGTGAAGGGCTTTTTGGAGCAAAATAAACATGTCTAAAAGGTTAATTGAGCATATGAAAAGTACGTTTACATATACCGTTTTGAATTCTTTTAAGATGCTAATGAAACTGTTTGTTCTAAACTGCTTTGATCATGTTATCGAAAACAAGAATATGCATGGCATAAGAAGCATTTTTACCGCCTCTTTGGTGTAGTGGTTAAGAACACCGGTCTCAAATCTGTCCCGTGTTCGGTTCCCAGCGGGGGATACTGTTGGTACTCGGTTTGGTCGGTGGCTTGTTTTAAGTCCGCCTGACTAGCTACCGCCATCTTATCTAAATATATCGCCAAAACATCAATGTTGGTAGCATTGTTGTGTCCGACAGATAGAGATAAGATTGCCAGTGCTCAATATTTGAGGATTCAGAAGGGAGTGTGCTTTTACCTTCAGCCTTATCATAACTTAACATTAGGTGATTATTTACATATAATTCTACGCAAATATTGTTGTAAACAAATTACAATTTGAAAAAAGACAGTGTTGAAAAAATTCCACGAGCGGGATTTGAACCCGGACGTGTGCCACGTGGAGCCACGATAGCATATTTGGTAGTGCAACTGACCCGGCATGTCATGGGGTGCGGGTTCGAAACCCGCTCATGGAATTTTTTCAAAAAAAAATCCACGGGGTTAAAGTTACTCGCGTCCGTAGGTTTACCCTTAGACCCTACACGTGACCCTTGGGTGGTGCTAAATGAGTGACACAGCACGAAATGGGCCGGCTCGCCCGGCGTAATACCACCCTCTCACAGAATATCGGCGTGAAACAATGGCACTCGTTGCTGTTGTGTTTCGTCCGGTGAGTGAAAGTACCGGAGGCCCATCTCTCACCCCTCCCCCCTCCCAATTCCTAATCCCTCATCAAGATTCAACTCCTTCCTCAAGGACAACACATCTGCGATTACTTTGGTTTTGCGGGTGTCCATGGGCGGCGGTGATTACTTTCCATCAGGTGACACGCCTGCTCGTTTGCCTCCTTTTAACATAAAAAAAAAATTGTCTTTTTTCAAATTAACATTAGGTGAGTTTTTTTATGGAAAGTTAGGCAAATGATTATGCTTTGCCTGATGTTAAGTAGAAGCAGAGTCTTGATGCGAGAACAGCTATAGTACTCGTAGTATAGCTATAGTAGCTCACCCTTAAGAAATAAAAAAATAAAAAGGGCAGCGCCACTAGTTGACACATGAGAGCATTTAAAATGTCACGTATATTATTCTTGTTTTCGTTAACGCGAGTGGCAAATAAAACTAGCACTAGGCAGTTACAAAATCTGAAAGACGTGTTCATCAAAGATAGTGTAGCCTAGTTTTGTATAAAATATTAGCGAATGGATCGTTTGAAGCTCTATTTTATTTTATTATTATATTTAATAAAAGTGATATGTTGATTTTAATAATTAATGACTGGGGTAATATAGAAAATTTATTTTATCGTACGAATCTGGCAACCGTCCAATGCAACACACCGGTGTTTGCCTGATTCCTTCAAAGTCTATCACAATATTTTTACACACATTTTTTTTACAATATAAAAAAATGATTCTCTTAAGATAATGTGGCAACATATTGAGTTTTACTACGAGTAGGTAGGTAGATAGGTACTATAGATGTATTCAGTATGTTTTGTGATGATTCACAGCTCACGTTTGAAATAACAAAAGACGATCGGTAACAATACAAACCCGATATTCGGGTGCAATAAACAAACATTATTTTAATATTGGACTTACATTCAAAGCTCATAGATGGCCTCCCTTAGGGTGGGAGCCGGAGTCAATTGTTAGGGCCTTTTGTTTGTGGCCATGCTGTATTCGTTAATAGCTGTGAGCATTAAAATTCGGGTCAGACTGTTGACACGAATTTATGAGGGTTTCCAGAAAGGCAGCCTAAATTTGCTTTAAAGGTAAGCTGTATTGAGCAGCATATAAATTATGATACAATTGGCTTTGTGAACTAGTTATATTTTGTTAGCCGCTTGGGTACGCTGAAAATAGGCGTTGCAGCTGCGAGATATAGCATGAAGCTGTGCTAGCCTTTTGTCTGTATTAATGTTTTCTTTTGAAGTAATTGTTGTATGACTGATAAATAATTAGTACTTCTATTTGTAATAATAAGTATACTAATAAGTATTTATATTTGTTTTTTATGTAACACTGACTGCCGCATTCAGAAAAGTCAAATTCACATTGAAGAATACTTAGTACCCACCTATGATTTTTCAAAGTGAAATAGTTTCTGATTGTGTCTACTGAGTAATCATTATCAATATTATGAGAGCGGCATGCCAGCTTATCGTTTGGGTCACAATAACAACAATTCTTCAAATACATTTTATTTAGATTTTCCTGCAGCTTTTCTCAATTTCTTACACTTTTAAACATATAGTTCAAACGCATAGCTTACCTAACGTCTGCCAGGAATATATTGCTTGACCCACTTTTTTATAACAAATAAACCTTTTACAGATGGGGTGGATTATAGTAGTTAATGATACCCTACTGTAGAGCATTTGTCAAGAATTTCCAGGTTGGTCCGACGCTATCAGTCCGCCAATTTATTAGGCATCTACTTGTGTTTCGCCCCGAAGCTTAAGCCACAGTGAAGTTGTACACATAGTAGGTAAAACATCGCAAGGCCGAATTCAATAAAGTACTTACTTATACTTCTCATCGTGATTCTTCTTGGCGGTAAAATACGAAAGCATAAACATAGTTTGTTGTTTAGTGTAATTAAATTAGTCAATGAAATGGACTTAAAAGGATAAAGGAACACAAACATAATGCGGCACGTTTATCGAAAAAGTCATCATCATCATCATAAGCTCATTTTATGTCCCAACTGCTGGGGCACGAGCCTTCCCTATGGATGGATAGGGAGAACGGGCCATAAACCACTACGCGGGCCCACTGCGGATCGGTGGTTGTTAACGACTGCTAATGCAGTTCGGACCAACGGCTTAACGTGCCTTCCGAAGCACGGAGGAGCTCAAGATAATACATTTTTGGTCACCCATCCGATGACCGGCCTTGGCGAAAGTTGCTTAACCTCAGCACTCGCAAACCGGGCGCTCGAAAAAGTGGTACCTAAGTGTTAATTTAATCAACAAATTAATAAGACGGATGAAACAGAATAATGGTCAGGCATAAGATGATGGCGTCTTTTAACCAGTTGAGTTAAAAGACGCCATCGTCTTATGGCTATAGCATGTTTAATTAACTTGAAGTTGACAAGCGTCTATTAGATTATTTACTGGTTTTACAAAGCGCTAAATTGTTCAGCAACTTTTGCTGCTTTCTGTTAAATATATCGTCAGAGAGCTGTAAAGAGTTTATATAGAATAAGCAATGAATACGTACAAGACTTAAATGAACCATTTAAATGGTGATTGAAACTTTACATCCGAAAATTTATAAGTAAATAAGTTAAAAAATAGTAAATAAGTTAAAAAATGGTATACTGTCGGCGTATTGTGGTGGTATTGGGCGATAACTTTTTGCTCGTGCATTCACGATAGCAGGAGGCGAAGTGCTCCGCAAACAATGCCGCTATACTAAAGCACTGTTTGTACAACCAAAACAAAATGCATATATAACATGTTGATAAAAGAAGTTACCGATATTGCATGCAAGTTAGAAGTCAATAACGGCGGTGAACTAATAGTAGTTTCTCTTTATGCGAATTTCAAAGAAATATACAAACGTAAAAGGTAAATTCATACTTATTCTTGATTCGATTTTATTTTCGACTGCAGTATTTTCTTATTTAACCTCTACCTACATTTAAATTTGCTAAATTGTTCTAATGCTATTTTGCTAACTAAGACGAGTTTTCAAAAATAGATTAAAAATATTTGTATTTTCTTCAATATTTATCGTGGGTTTTCTCAAAAGCACTAATAATAAGGACAGATTACTATTAATATAACCATACACAAAAACCAAAAAGAGACTTACTAAAAAGCTACAATACTAGAAAATATTAGAAACTTATCAGTATCATCATTTCAACGAACAGGTATCAAAACATACCTGAAGAAGAATCATCATCGTCATCATCATCATCAGCTCATTTTATGTCCCCATGCTCCAGCACGAGCCTTCCCTATGGAAGAAAAGGTAGAACGGGCCATAAACCACGACGCGGGCCCAGTGCGGGTTGGTGGTTGTTAACGACTGCTAATGCAGCTGGGACCAACGGTTTAACGTGCCTTCCGAAGCTCGGAGGAGCTCGAGATGATACATTTTTGGTCACCCATCCGATGACCGGCCTTTGCGAAAGTTGCTTAACCTCAGCACTCGCAATCCGGGCGCGTTAACCACTGCGCCATCAAGCTCCATGTTACCAGTTACTTATACAGTTCGTAAATTAATTAGTACCTGAACATAGTCCATCTGGTTGTCTAGCTTGACCGAAGATTATGTTCTCGCAGGAACTATCAATTTCACTAGTACAGATTAGCACAGATTGATATATCCATTTCAGATATAATTAGGTTAATAAACACACGAGAAGCTCTTCAATAGGACGTGATCGATTGTACAAGCAGCAGTGAACCTCGCTGACCACTTTAGTAGTATTTATACTAGCTTTACTATAAGTTCCATTCTTAGTTTTGGGTAGCCCCCAGTCGGGAGGGGCCGGAACCATCTTGGGGGAGTGGAAGTCCCACATAACCGCTGTGTATTCGCAAACGCGGTATTATGCGGAATGCATGCAAAAGAAACAGTTTCTATAATGATTCTACTTTTTGATTTGGAACGTAGTATTTATGTTTGTACGAAATAATACGAAATTCACGTGGACGAAGTCGCGGGCAAACTGATATTATAAATAATTAGATTAAAATTATTTGTCAAAATGCTTGTTGCATATAATTGTTTATCATGGTATTTTGGACCCTATATACCCTTACTTGAGATTAAGATCGCGGTCGTGTTTTCTATGAATGTACTGTGGAAAATAATTACGACAAGAAACTGACTTTGGTGCCTTCGGAAACAATGTTCTTGTTCGTGTTGAAAAGTAACCTAGCGACGTTTTCCGGTCCTCCACTATCACTGTGCAAATATCAGTGAACCGTTGTACCTTTTTTACACGAAGGACGCATAAGGAAGGACATATACTTTACTTTTAACCACCTCTTTTGCCTAGTGGTTAAGACCACCAGTCTCAGATCCAGGTTCGATTCCCAGTCGGTTTGGTTGGTGGTAGGGCTTGTTTGTCCGCCTGGCTAGCTACTACCATCTTTTCTAAATATGTCGCCTTAACATCAATGTTTGTAGCATTGTTGTGTTCCGGCAGCTAGAGATAAGATGTATGTTGTACTCTGTAGTTGAGGATCCTGGGTTTAGTGCGCTTCCACCATTAGCCTAATCTTTACTTATTATCAGGTGAGATAAAGGCACTGTGCTTACCCATTTTTCATTCATTATAACAATATTTGTTAGAATAACTGCTCCGAACAAACTAAAAATAGCTTTTTATTTTTTAGCAAACCTCCTTTCAATTTCACTGGTTTCAGTTATTAAAAGTAAGTTCCTAATTATAAAATGAACACTTCAAAGAACATTTTTATTAATACTTAGATTAGTCAATAAGATTAACATTTACGAATTTAAAGATTAATCGCCTTTGTGATTCCATTGTTCTCAGAATATCGTATTCTCAAAATATAACAATGCCAAACTAAATTTTAATTTCTTTAGTTTACAGTTTTTGTAGTCTCACCGATCGCTCGCATAGCTCGTTCTCATTATTCAATCCGTCCCCAGTCCGATGTTTGCAACCGCTTAATGACCGATGCGTATGATTTGTATAGTGCACAAATATAAAGCTACCTACCCGTAATTTATTTGTTAATTGAATTTATGTTGTAAGTAATATATTAATGTTTTTCCCTTAGTGTTGACGCGATTTTTAATTATTTAATTATGTAATGCGTGTGTTACCTACATTAAAAGAAAAATGTCATAGGATGTAACTAGCATCTATGACACAGGCTCGGCCTAGTTTTGATGCTAGTGATCTTGTATTTAGTCTTTTAAAAATTGTTATCATTGTTTTAAGTCTTATATATTATGTATTCTCTTGGTCAATAAAGTATTATTATTATTATTATCTCCTTATTTATTTTCTTTCTTAAAACTAGATTTTTACAATATTTTAATATAAAAACAATAAAACATTATAAAAACCTAATCCTAGAGTACCACCAGCAGCGGGGCAGGGCCCAAGCTACCGGTGGTCAGGGCTGCAGAGTGAGGAACCTTCTGACAATACGTGCCGTGTCTAGGAGTACTGCCTTTTACATCAAATATTATGACAAAGCAAATATTACATTATCAAAAATTTTAACTTAAGAACACCACTTCAAATACAAATTGTTTTATAAACAAAATTTAAATTAATTGCAAACATATTTAGTTATAATTTTGGCTAAAAAAATAGTAAACAAAAATCAAACTATTTCCCTCGCTGCTGATTTCATGAAGCCAATGTTTATAAACACTTTACTACTGTTATTTTCCAGACGCAAATGCTTGCTATACCTAAGACAGAGAACGAATATTTAGGTTGATATTAAAAAGATTATAGAGTAAAGTCACCAAAGAGTACGCACTCCCAAATAGTGTGTAACAAATTTTGATATGCAGAACTCATAGCATTAATATTCTTTAGGATTTTTTACCATTGAAAATGGTTATCAGATGCAAATCGCCTGAGACGTATTTTTGGTCATTGTTGGGGTGTGTATACTAAATTGTAAATATTTAAAAAAAAACCAGCTCAAGAAAAAAATTAAAAAAGGGTCCTAGGGTCCTAGTCCTAGTTTAGCTACTAAATGGCGAAAAATTTTAAAAATCGGTTAATAATTATGACCTGTAGGTAGTCCCTTTAGATTTGGTATTGTAGAAAAACGGGTATTTCCGTAAAGGGACTACGAAATCTGTGAATTTTTTAAGACGAACGATTTCGAAGTTTTACGTTTATGTGGTAATAAATACCTACATAAGTAGACACCTATTTATGAATAAGCTTTTTTTATATTTAGATCCGAGGGTGTCATTTATAGCAAACTGTATGTCAAGCGAAAATAAAGGTATTCGTGACGCAAAAAGTTAAAAACTATTAATTTAAAATGAAGCAAGAGTTGGTTGAGTGCCAGCTGACGACTGGTCAAACGCAGAGGAATGTTCGCAAAGATTAATGGACACACCGACCATCTATATTAATGAAATATGGTTAATATTAGCAAACGAAATTCGTGAGATTACTATCAAAAAGATTTAAAAGTAGTTCCCTAAATAATTAGAAAGAAAGTGACAGCAAATTGCAAAACATGTCACGCCGCTATGTCAGATTAATATTAAAGCTGAAATTTTTCATATACACATAATTTAAATATCTAACGCAATTTTTTAAAAGGTTTATTTTGTTATTTTTATTAACACATAAACTCTCACAAAAAAAGAAACCGGTCGTTGTGGAGATCCTTGGGGGAGGCCTTTTGGCTGAGATGATGATGATGATGATGATGAAACGTCCCACTATTAGACGCAGCCTTTCCACATAACAGCATATGGGGATGACAAGCCAATTCCTATCACCTTGATCTTTAAGTTAGTGGATTTTAAGGTCTACAATCATACAACAACTAGGACCAAAGTCTTAAAGTGCTCAGGTATCATCAGGCGGTCGAGAAAATAATTTGGTTACACATCCGGAGATGCGTCATTGCGAAAATTGCTTAACAAGCAAGATAGCATCCCCTTCGTTATCATCCCCGGTCCCCAAATGTCTGTCCCGATTAATCAAATCCAATTGAATCAGTGTTAGTTCCGAACTCCACCAACATAATCAAACGTAATCCAACTTAAGCATCTTAACAGTAATGGATCTACCAAACAACTTGACTTTAGACTTCGTTTTAATTAGTGAACCCATGTAAACGTTTACATAATCTACTTAGATATTACATAATTTATAATAGTGTTACATAGTTGAACTAAGAACTTAACTGGTCTTAACGAAAACCGCTCTAAACCACCATCAGTACCATCAGAGGCATAAGGTATGCTCGGTAAGTATTTTATACCCGACTTTCTTTTTTGTGGAAGTTTGACGAGAAACTTAAAGGGTTTCTCATGCCGTGTGAAACGAAACACCGCAAGAGGTTTTCTAGAGGGAATGGCATCACGCATTAGAGCGTGTCCCCGTTCCCAACAAGATTCTTTGATCGGATCTGATCAGGAGCATAACAATCCGAGGGTGCCTCTAAAGGAAGGAACATCGGCTCGGGTTGACCGAGTCGCGGGGGTGAGGAGAAGCGCCTAGGTGTATGTCTGTACCTGGTATAGAGCGAGTGTAAACCGGGTCGTCGTACCCTAGTTCTACGAGTACGGTGTCTTGGGCCTAAGCGAATGTTCATGTTAAGTGTATTTTTTTAATGTTAAAAGGAGGCAAACGTGCAGGCGGGTCACCTGATGGAAAGTAATCACCGCCGTCCATGGACATCCGCAAAACCAAAGTAATCGCAGATGCGTTGCCGGCCCTAAGGAAGGAGTTGGATCTTGAGGAGGGAGTAGGAATTGGGAGGGGAAAGGGGTGAGAGATGGGCCTCCGGTACTTTCACTCACCAGACGAAACACAACAACAACGAGTGCCATTGTTTCACGCCGATATTCTGTGAGAGGGTGGTGGTATTACGCCGGACGAGCCGGCCCATTTCGTGCTGCAACGCAGCGTGGCTCTACCACTCAGAAAAAAGTAAATCTGTAAATGCATTTATAGGGTCGGGCTTTATACCCGACGTTTCAATCAACTCCTCCGACGCCTCAATGGCCGTGGCAGAGCGCTCGGCTCATTACCGGATGGTCCCGGGTTCAATTCCCAGGTCGGGGAGAATGTATTTCTCGATGCATAGCCCGGGTTTGTGATCACCAACCCGCATTTGGCGAGCGTGGTGATTGAGCCATTACCCATCAATTGTAATGAAGATTTGATTTCAATGATGGAGGTCTTTGCCCAGCAGTGGGACAGTTATGGGCTGTTTACTTTCAAACAAGTGGTTTAGCCGTTGGCCGTTGTCACGGGCTAAATGCTGTCGTGATGTTACGCCTCCGTTTGCGTGGCAGTCTTTATTTACCGTCATTGGTCAGTTCAGTTCAATAATGGAACGTTGAAGTTCTAAAATGCATTATTACATTATTTTTGACAAAATTAGCCGTTCTCTGCGAATTTTCCATGATAATGCTGATATTATGTGCCGGATTATCAACCACGGACGAATTTGCATAGAAATTTGTCCAACTTTAGGGATAGTTTCGTTGCGTCATTTCATCAAATAGTTCCGGGTGTAGGCATTTCATTAAAGAGAATAACCTCTTATAAAACGAGCAGGGAATGTAATTACTTGTCACTTGAAATCACTTATAAACTTTTGCTCACACTAAACATCAAATTCTAGTAATTTCAGGTGGTAAATACCTATTTATATAAATAATTTACAGGTATCTAGGTATTTCAGTTAATACTAGTATTTCTCTTAAGTGCATTACAATAAATGGCTACAAAGAGCTCGATGGCAAGCGGTAACTTTCACAAAACTAAATCTGTAGATAAGTGACTAAAATAAATCTAAAGGCGATTAAACGATATAAAAAATATGGTGAGTTTTAACAATTGATGTCTTATGTCAACATCCAGGGTTCAACGGTTTAACATCGGTCCATCCTCGAGCGTAGTAGGAGACGGGGACACGCTTGTGTGATGCAATTCCCTCTAGAAAACCTCTGACGGTGTTTCGTTTTCGTATGATAATACGGCTTGAGGAACTCTTTCAGTTTCTCGCCGCCCCCAAAAAAGTTCGGTGACGCTAAAAAGGCCGTGCAAACTCTTTAAAAAAGCCCAGATCTAATGAAAAAAGGAGGAGCTCGATGGCGCAGTGGTTAACGCGCCCGGTCTGCGAGTGCTGAGGTTAAGCAACTTTCGCAAAGGCCGGCCATCGGATGGTTTACCAAAAATGTATCACCTCAAACTTCTCCGTGCTTCAGAAGGCACGTTAAGCCGTTAGTCCCGGCTGCATTAGTAGTCTCTAACAACCACCAATCCGCACTGGGCTCGCGTGGTCGTTTATGGCCCGTTCTCCCTACCCATCCATAGGGAAGGCTCGTGCCGCAGCAGTGATATAAAATGAGCTGATGATGACGAATAAAAACGCAACCTTACTATTGGCCGTAGCTATTGGTTTATAAACGAACTCTCTCATGTAATCTGTTAAAATGTGCCGACTGATGTTGAAGTTTCCATCCCCTATACGTAAATGGAAGTCAAGAAAATTAAACCCACCCTCGCACCATTTATAGGAGGTTTTTAATCAAAGCGCGGGTGACCTATAAATCTCACCAATATATTTACGCGGAGTTACGCAGACCCCGTGGAAGATAAATATACAATGAGAAAGGACAGCTTTATTTAACTACTAGGTGTCAAATGTAGCCGTTTGTTTTCATGGCTAAATGCTAAGTCCTTTTTCTCATATTTTAACAAGTGCTTGCGATGCACTCTCGTGATGGTGTAGCTAGATATTTATATACAGGCTTTTAGGTTTCATTTTATTTGGCATGGCTCAGTTCAGCCTGCAACAATAGTTACTACTACTGCTTACACCAGTCCAATGATTAAGGGTCATAAATCTGACCAATATATGCCATCCTGTAAGATTTGTCACAGTTGACGAATGTATACGAACGGAAGATGACATTTGTAGTTATACCCTGAAACTTTAGCTTCCATGCCTAGTAACTATATCTAATACCCTTGAAACTGAAACAAAATAATGTTGGTGATCTCTACCAAAGTTAGATTCTGGGCAGAGTTCTAGCATCAGGCAGGCAGGTAAGGTTATGTTTGCAGACGAACAGAGTGAACCGGGGTTGTCAAACTGTTCGCGGGGTGATAGTAGATGCCTGCTATTTGTTGTGCCGAGCCATCTCCGCAAGCGCTGGGATGGTACTACGTTTCTGGTATGCCCCCCTTAACTCCGTCTAACGAGCGAGGGGGGGAATGCGCCACAAAACTCGCGGATTGCCCCAGACTCGGGACTATAAGGCTGGAGACAATGGCGTTTCTAAATAGTCGGTGGGTGGTGGAAAAGCAGAAGGGCGACTCCCACGTAACCGTCAGGCTTAAGGTCGGGTATTTTAACGAGTTCCTCTGGGATAAAAGAAAAAAACAAAAGAACCGGGAGTATGCAATACGTACAATATGAGTTTTTACCGGCATATAAAAGGGTTGTGAACAGTGGAGCTGCCTTACCTGCGGACCGCGCCTCCTTGCAGGCGAGCACCATGCTGGTGCGCACGTCCGGGTTGTCATCCGCGATGGTCTCCCCGACGGCCACGAACCGCTCGACGGCGCAGCAGACCGCGGCGCCCACGCGCTGCACCGCCGCGCCGCCGAGCGCCTCGCCCCGGGTCGCCACCAGGCTGCTGATCTGTTAAAACAATTGAAAGTAAGAATAGGAAAACATAAATATAAAAAAAAAACTATGAGAAAATAAACGTGGAGACAATAGGTCTATGGGGGCTGGCATCTTGTTAAAGAGTTGAGTGCTCGCCATATTTAGGCCCCCGGTGACAAGAAGGCTGGCAGCTACCTCTGCCAGCGTTTTAGCTTGGCAATTCGGAGGGGTAATGTTGCTAGCAATCTTGGGACCGTTCCCATAAGCCCGCAGTTGGGGGGCATCTTTTATTTATAGGTATTTAATATTTAATTTGTGATTTATTTTTCTTTCTTTTTGTTGTTGTTTAAAATGTAAATAAATAATTTGCTTTTGAAGTCTATTGTAATATTAATAATACATGAGTTGTGTGTGTGAGACTGTGAGGGCCAACATGATTTTGCTTATGCTTCTGTCGTTGCAAAGCTGAAAACAGACATCACCACAACAAGATTTTGTATAGTAAAATTAACTAAAGTCAAAAACCAGTCGCTGACCCCTATTTTAATAACTAAAGAAAAAAATGTCGATCGCTGGTTCCTGGAGGAGCTCGATGGCGCAGTGGTTAACGCGCCCGGTCTGCGAGTGCTGAGGTTAAGCAACTTTCGCAAAGGCCGGTCATCGGATGGGTGACCAAAAATGTATCATCTCGAGCTCCTCCGTGCTTCGGAAGGCACGTTAAGCTGTTGATCCCGGCTGCATTAGCAGTCGTTAACAACCACCAATCCGCACTGGGCCGGCGTGGTGGTTTATGGCCCGTTGTCCCTATCCATCCATAGGGAAGGCTCGTGCCCCAGCAGTAGGGACATAAATAAGCTGATGATGATGAAGATGACTGGTTCCTGTTAAACACTGGCGCCACTACCTTGGTATGTATAACTAGCGGTCCGCCTCGGCTTCGCACGGGTGTACTCTTGTTTTTAAACATTTTTTTATATATAATAACGGGTAAGCACAGTGCCTTGATCTCACCTGATGTTAAGTGATGATAAGGCCAATGACGGAACGCACTTCACCCGGGATCCTCAACTAGTGAGGCACTGGCTATCTTATCTCTAGCTGCCGGAACACAACAATGCTACAAACATTGAAGTTATGGCGACATATTTAGATAAGATGGTGGTAAAGCCAGGCGGACAAACAAGCCCTGCCACCGACCAAACCGAGTACACAAACATGTACCTACCCCCCGCTGGGGAATTGAACCCTCCCGGGTTTAATTCCGTCCCTTCTCTGACCTCTGGATCTAAACCGGTGGTCTTAGCCTAGTGGAGGTCTAGTGACCACAGAGGCGGTTTTTAATATAGCCATAGACTTTTTCAATAAATGGACTATTCAACACAAAAATATTTTTTCCATTCGAACCAGTAGTTCTTGAGATTAGCGCGTTCAAACAAACAAACTATTCAGCTTTATAATATTAGTATAAAGTATGATTGTGGAATACAATTCAACAGGGTTCGACACCTATAAAAAAAAGGTATAACCATTATAATATTTGAACAAAAAAGTAATTAATGTAGTGAAAACCATCAATACAATAACAGCTTAAAGTTTTATTGTTTTCAATATTTGCATCCAATCAACGCAATTTGTAGAGCGAACGTAACGCACGATCAAGCGATATTGCTTTCATTTCGTATAGAATTTTCCGAACACGTTTTTTTTGAGTTTCAATACAAGGAAAGGGCTTTTATCTAACCAGATGGTAAGTGATGATAAGGCAGAAGTTGGAAGCGCACTTTACACGACATCCACGATTACGGAGGACCTGGCTATATTTCATTAACTGTCGGAACATGCAGCGAGCATTGTTTTAAGTTTTTTCTCTTTTTCTTTCTTTCTAACGACATTTTATATAAACTTACCAAATGTTGATAAATGATAAAACCTGAACTAATACCTGCTTTATGCGACTTTTGTTTTGTTTTACGTTAAAATGTTTATTTCTTTCGTTATTGGACCATCTTACAGATAAAAATGATGTGATCGGTTTCTACTCAAACCTTTTAATGTTTTATTTATTCTCAGAAACTTATGTTTTATACTGGTATATGGTATTTTTAGATATCTCTCGTCTTTCCCTTCCCCTGATTTTATGCGTGCTCAACGGGACTGAAACGCGAACACAGAACAAAATCACAATAGGTGTATACCAATGTAGATAAAGCTTCTATGTTCTTAAGGCGCTAGCAACCATGAAACAGCGCTCTCTGTCGATCTGCATACAAGCAAAAAGAAGGCAAGTGCGTGATTTACTGGATTCAAGTGAAAAAACGTGAGAAACGCTATTTATTTAAATTTTAAATGTTTTATAAAAATAATAACAATAGTGTTTTTCTAATAAGTGTTACTTATAAGTATAGGCACTTTATCATCGACGTACTTTAGTTAATTAAAAAGTCAATCATGTAAATACACCTATGTATACACAATACACATGATTGACTTTTTAATTTAAAAAATCCAAATTCCCCCCTTTAATAGTACCTACTATTTAGGGGGGAATTTGGATTTTTTTTTCTATTAAGGGCATTTCATAACTCTGCATTTTGGAAACAATAACATTTACGTTATAGTCCATTACAACATTTATTTTTCTTGGCGTTGTTTGTTGTATACTTTTTTAGAAAAGCGCATTTAAGAGTGTTCAGCGCCTTAAGGTACCTTCAAAGTATTTCCGCACTTGAAATCCTAAATTAAATCTAATAAATTCGTGTCGTACTTATGCAGCTGAGCGACGGCAAAGCGTCTTAAAAGTAATTTGTTTTTTAATGAGTATCAAAGTAATATAATATGTTTAGCATAATGACAGTGAATGTTTAAGTGTGTCTTGCTGAAACGTGTAGATAAAACTGCGTTGTGTTATTTGTCTAAAAGTGAGAACTTGTAATTGACCCTAATACTAAGGGTTCTTCCAATTTAGCTATTTAACTGCGTTTCATATAAAGCACGACAGCCGCACGACTGTTTTATATGAGACGCGTGCAAATGTGCGGCGGCGCGGGCGGCGGTCCGTCACAAAACGCCTAAATTGAAAGAGCCCTAATTCTAGTTTGTCTTGCTTGCTTGCCGATTAGCGTTTGGTCGTTTATAGAAGAGATCGTTGCTTTTGTTTTAATAAAAAGGTGACATAAACATGGTAGGTACTCGTATTCTCGCTGAAGAATGTTTTATATTTTTCTGTCAATATTTATAACGGGTTGTCAATACGCAATAGTCAGTTATTTATTGCATTCTACGATCAGGGTGCCTAGTGAGAGTTTTGTTTACTATCGCTAATCATTAAATTACGTTTACGAAAACGACAATTAGTATGGCATTGAAGCTGCGCCTCCTGGCGACATACAAGAAGAGTCACTATTTTGCCATACAAATTTTCGTTTTCGTAAACGTAATCGAACGGCGAATGAAACTTGCACTAAGCACCTATGTAGATGGCAGGTTAATTACACTCGTAAAAAAGTAACTTGAACACAACAAAATACTGCGATTTTTAAAACGATTCTGGGGATTAATTTTTTGAACTGGCGACAATAACTCCTATGTGCTTTACAAATACACAAAGAATAAGCTCCGAATAGTTATTCCGCGTTTTGTCTCTTTTACTCCAATTTGAAATGACATTTACATGACAGGAACAAAACACGGAATAACTATTCCGACCTTATTCTTTGTTTATTTGTAAGGCCCTATGTATTTCAATTACGAGTACCCCAACTCTTAAGCTATGGATATCAATTACGAGTACCTACCCCACTTGTATTCACCGTTGACTATTTTGACACAAAAACGTAAATAAACCATTATTGAAAATATGCGAA